>CAJNDV010036241.1:19532-34864 GCA_905221635.1 Symbiodinium sp. CCMP2456
GGAGGGGAGGGGAGGGGAGTGGAGTGGAGTGGAGTGGAGTGGAGCGGAGCGGAGTGGAGTGGAGTGAGTGAGTGAGTGAGCGAATAAGTGAGTGGGTTTAGGGGTTTGGATTCAGGGTTTAGGGCTTAGGGTTTGGGGTCAAGGGGTTGAGGGTTAGGGGATTTTGGATGCTTTAACGGTTTAGCGAGACTTCGAGGACTGGGGCGATGGGGGTTCAAGGCTTCAGGATTTAGGATTCTTGGCGTGCTCGAATTCACCTTGAACCGAAGGAAGCATAGGCTCCATCGTCAACGAAGCTGAAGCTATGAAACTAAACCCAATTCAGGTTGTTCCTTGATGAGGCCTGAAAGCCAACCACTCCACCAGGAACTAGTTCATGGTTGGGGTAGTATTAAAAAATTTTACATTTATTTTCCTTATTGGGTTTAAGTACCCTTAAAAATGTAAAATGTTAATTACCCAACTATGACAAAGAGAAGCTTAGAATCCAGGACGCCTCTGGCGGTGGCTCCATTCCAGGCGGGGTCCAGTTCTTAAAGTACCGCTGGTTCCCCTTGATGCCCATGTACTCCTTCCATTCGCACAAATCGGGCTTGCAGACCGTGATATGCCAAACATAAGCCAGCCGATTCGGTCGGTTTTCCTGCATCCTGCAGCATGTATTCCCAGGCTATGACACCACAAAGTGCGACCCGCTTCGACTTACCTGATAAGAAACTCTGCAGAAGGTGATCCTGGAAGCATTTTAGCGCACACAGCATGGGTGCTACTGCCGACACTCACTCGTCCTTCCACTTCTTGCGCATCACCTCGTTCACGTCATCCCAGTAATCCTGATGTAGTCGGGGTGAACCCGATCCAACTTAATTACAGCTTGGAACATGCCAGAAGGGCACGCGAAACCTTTGCCAACAAAGCTGGGGCTGCAAAGCTGACATAAATGGAGGAAGCAACAGGGAGTGCATTTGCGAAAACTTTTGTGTGTGTGTGTGTGCCTGAATGCGTGCGTGTGCCGTGTGCATGTGCATGCTACGCATGCATGCACTCACATGCTTGTTCTACTTGCATGGGAACATCTGTATGCGCATGCTTCTGTAATTATGTGCGCATGCGTGTATGTGTGCATGTATATATTTATGTCTATATGCATGTATGTCTGTATGTACGAAGACGTGCGTGCATGTATGCATGTGTTATCGCATGGTTACTCACATGTATGCATGCATGCTTGCATGCATGCATAATTAGATGTTTCAATCTACAGTCCTATATACCTGTCTACCTGCTTGCGTACCTGCCTGCCTACCTACCTAGGTTTTTTGCAGATGCATCTTTTCTGCATCCTTTCCGTGTCTATCGACAAGCCCATCTGGACAGCTGCCGCAACCCTGGGCTCCGTGCAGCCATGACTTCCTTCAGGTAGTCCGGAGCGTAGTATCTGGCCAAGGAGAATATCAGAGATTCGTCCGCCAGGGCAGCTGCACCCTACACCCGGAAACCTTGACCCTAAACCCTGCGAACCCTAGACTAATCCCGAAACCAAGCCCTTGAGCTTAAACCCGAAACCCCAAGGCTTAGGAAAGCTGGGGGTTCAGGCTCGAGCTGGAGTCTGAATTTGCTTTGGGCTCAGCAGCTCCATGCTGCAACTCGGGAGATTCCCCCCCCCCCCCAAAAAAAAACCTTCGTTCGGCAATGCTCTTAAAAGTATGATGGATTGAGTAAGTGACCCCTTAAGAACAGGGGCCCTTGGGTGTCCATTGTAGCCAAAATACATGGGGTTGTCGACAGCACCCTAAACCATAAACCCTAAACCTTAACCCTAAACCCTAAACCTTAAGATCTCCATTCTAGCCAAGAGACATGGGGTTGTCGACGATGTTGTCGTAACCCCTAAACCCTAAACCCTATAAACCCTAAACCTTGAGGTTTCCATAGTAGCCAAGAGACATGGGGATCCCTAAACCCTATAAACCTTAAGGTCTCCATTGGTAGCCAAGAGACATGGGGTTGTCGACAACACCCTAAACCCTAAACCCTAAAACCTAAACCTTAACCCTAGACCCTAAACCTTAACCCTAAACCCTAAACCTTGAGATCTCCATTGTAGCCAAGAGACATGGGGTTGTCGACGATGTTGTCGTAATCCCAAGTATGCTCAGGCTCGGGCTGCCCCTGCAGACAGGTCGGGTCTCTGGAAGCTCCGAATCCGAATTATAGGGGCCTTATAAGAAGTAGAGTAGGGCCTCCTTTAAAGGGATCCTTAAAGGGTTCTATAAGGGATCTATAGTGCTGTTCTATATTAGGGAGAAGAGGGTGTTGGTCCCCATGATACTATGATTGAAATGAGGAACCCCCAAAATAGTATTGGTAATTATTAAGGCCCCTATATTCGGTTCTAGAGCCAGACGCATCAGAGCCACCCTCTGGGGCGTATTCTCGGGGTCGTAGGTTCCGTTCCTGACAGAGGAATCGATGGTCCAGCTGCCAGAATTCAAGCGACGCGAAACAGCCGTCTCAGTGCGCAGCTTGATTGCCTGGATGCGTCGCGCCTGCAGAAGCACAAACTCACGCGATTAGCATGGAAGTTAGAATTAGGGGGACCCTTGGGGATATAGACCCTCTCAATAAGGTCCCTCTTTAAGAGAGGAGGAAGTAGGGTTAAGAAGGGTCCCCATTGAAGGGGTCTCCCTAATACTAGCTAGGAGAGCAGCACAAAAGGGAAGTGGGAGCAGGTCTCAACCATACGGCTGATGGACAAAATCCTGCATGACCTTATATACCTAAACTATGGGATTTATGGTACTATACTATATTTGAGTCATGCAGGATTTTGTCCATCAACAGTACTTCGAACATCCCTCTTCCTGAGTCCTGGCTTCGACAACACGCATCAACCCTAAACCCTCCGGTTGATGATATAAATCCTGCGTTACCTTAATTAGTTAAGGACCCTTAACCATGGGAATTATGGTAAATTTTCTTTTTTTGGGTAATGCAGGATTTATATCGTCAACAGTAAGACCGCAAACAGCCGCCTTGTTCTTGCGCATGCGGTACTTACCGAAGCTGTGGGCATGCTGCTTCCTGCGATAGCTGAAAAGTGCAGGCACACAACGCGCAGAAGTTGCGGCATATCAACCTACATGTTGGCCCATGGCTCCATCTCTTTGCCTTCCGCTTTATGTGGTCGGAACTAAGTCAAGTAGATTGTGCTAAATGTGAGTAGATTGAAACCATGGATTTAGAACCTGCGACCTGGACACATTCTTGTTTGCTGGTGGCTTGTGCTGTCGTGTCGCGGCATCTGCGCTTTTCTGCACGAATATACGCTGTAGTTCTGCATACCGCTGTGGAGTACCATGCACGATCATCGAATATGAACTGTTCCCCTAAACCCTAAATATGATCTGTCACAGGTCTCTTTGCTTGCAGACTTCATTTACGAATCCAGGAGCGGCGTATGGATGCCCGCGAACCTGTTTCTGGCAACCCAAACCCCTAAACCCCAAACCCCTAAACCCTAAGCCCAAACCCCTAAATCCTAAACCCTAAACCCCTAAACCCCTAAACCCTAAACCCGTAAACCCTAAACCCCAAACCCCTAAACCCTAAACCCCCAAAACCTAAACCAAATCTCACCCTGAAAGACCCGGGCCCGAAAACGCAGTAGCAACTGCCCAGTTCTATAGAGGCTCCCTAAGCACTACTTGCAGGTTCATGTAGTTATAAGCGGGGTCAAAAGGTCCCGAATATGGATTATAGACATAGTTACCCCTACTTATAACATCTTAATAGCCCCCACTTCTAAGTACCCATGAGCCTGTAAGGACAGCCTCACGCCTTGCCCTGGAAACCCGAAATATCCGCATCCCGTCGCATGTGGGCAGTCCCCCTGAAGGTCTTCTTGTCGTGCTTGCCGTACATCGTGGTGGAGGACCTCGCGTTCATTCTTGAGGCTTTCAGGCTACGGCAGCAACAGCGACGAGGAGTAAAGATAACAGCAGCAAGTCGGTGTCAGCAACAGCAACCACAACAGCGACAACAGCAGCAGCATCAGCAGCAGCAGCAGCAGCAGCAACGGCAACATGAATGCAACAGCGAGAGCAACAACAGCAGGAGCAACAGCAGTAGCTATCAGACTACGTAGTATCAAGGTAACTTGCTTCCCCAGCAAGCCTGGCAAATAAACGGTTAAACTTGCAGATTCCTACCAAACTATAAGAACCCAAAAGTTTAAAGGTTGGGTATTGGAGAACTAAGGTAACGCACTAATACGCACTGCAGAATTTCTCTGATTTTTGATGCTCTTTAGAGGACAAGAAAGAAGATGGCAAGGACAACTCCATCCTAAGGCCTTGGCTGATCACGACTCTGTGAGGCCAACACCTCAAGAGGGTTTGGGGGGTTAGGGTTTAGGTTTGAGGTAAGAGGGGATTGTAGGTTTAAGGGTTTAGGGCTTTAGGGGTTTAGAGTTTAGGGCTTGAGGTCAGGGATCTGTGTTCCAGATACTGCGTGCCGTACGAACGCAGGCACATCAAGCAGAACCGCATCCTGCGCAACTCTGAGCAGTTCTTCTATGAAACCCTAAACCCTAAACCCTAAACCCTAAACAGATCCAGCTCAGCTCAGGGCAACTGCCGCACCAAGAGCAAGCCTCAGGCCGCTGCAAGACTGGTTTCCTGTTGGGGCCATATTTAAAATGATCATTTTTTCCTTAAACGGTTTAAGGTTTAGGGTTTAGGGTTTAGGGTTTAGGGGTTAGGGTTTAGGGTTTAGGGTAAAATTGTAGACAACAAGGACCCAGGAGAGGTCGCATGAGCCGCTCAGGGCTTATAACGCTTTAGGGCTATGGGGCTTTGAGGGCTCAGGGCGTAGTAGCCGTTGGGGTCTGGTTTGTGGCAGGGGTCTTGGGATTTAGGCTATTGCGACTGAGGGTTCATGTAGAATCGAAGACGTTTGTATTCCGGCATACTAAAACTGAACACATTCCGAACCCCAAACGCCAAGATCAAAGGCTGAAGGCTCAAAGGGTTTAGGGTTTTAAGGCTTATGGTTTATAGGGTTTAAGGCTTAGGGTTTTGGGTGTAGGGTTTGAGGCTTATAGAGTTTAGGCTTTAGGGTTTCACACGTAGGGATTAGGATTTGGGGTTTAGGGTAACCCTCGCCACCTTGCGCTAGGGAGGGCACGCAGCTGGAATGCCCCAGCTGGCCACGGACGCGCTGGGTGGTGCAGCTCTAGCCGTCTGCTGCTGCCCTTGCAACTCAGATTTTGCCGGGTTGTGGGGAGATTTACGCCTAAATGACATGCGTATTCTCGAGAATCACCTGTAGCCATTGTAGTTCCTTTTTTTGGTTTAACCAAATATTTATTAAAGATTTCATAAGGTATCCCCAAAACGGAACTACCATGGAGACTACAGGCAATATTCCCAAAACCCAAACCAGACAGCTGCTCTCGGCGTTTCCCCTCCGACTCTCTTCGCAGAGCCAGCCTGCTCCGGCAGGCAGCCGGACCTCGCACATGTGTGGAGTTCAGGTCTAGTACTACTAGTAATATTTGTATTAGTACTATTACCCTAAACCCTAAACCCTAAACCCTAAACGTATTAGGGTTAGTTTGTTTTCATAGTATTGTGTAACCTTTCGGGCCGGGGTTGAGGGTGCCTTCAGGGAGCTGGTCGGGTTAATGCAGCTTGGGCTGAGGATTTGGAGTGAGGTTGTGGTTGGTGAGTCGGGTTTAGGGTTTAGGGTTTAGGGTTTAGGGTTTAGGGTTTAGGGTTTAGGGTTTAGGGTCACTGCCACAACGTCACTCGCGTATTAGGATCCTGGCGAGATCCCAGGTTTTGCAAGAAACATCGCCTTGTAGGCATAGTCCTTGCCTAGAGAACCCAATACCCTTTAATTAAGGAATATACCTTAAATTATAGGGTCCTTAATATTATGATTTAGGGTATATTCCTTAATTACGGGGTATTGGGATCCTCTAGGTACTCAGCCTTAGTCCTTACCCCAAAAGCCTTCTCTAGATGATTGCAGCCCCCCAGTCGCCGGCAGATCTTACCCGTCTTACCTGTTGCGACGGCTCGGCCTCTGTAGGCGCCAGACTCTAAGCCCACCTCACCTGCATCCTAAACCCTATGCCCTAAACTTCCCTAAACCCTGTCTAAACCCAATACCCTATGCTCCGAACCCGATAACCTGAGCTTAGTACCCTTGCAGTACCCTCGCGCCACTTCGAGTGCCATTGTTATATATTACCCTGATAGGGCCCGTTGTGGAGACGGTACAGCACCCTCGCCCTACCCCCGTTTTGCCACTCCAGAACCGTTGTAGAACCCTAAACCCCAAACACCAAACAACTAAACCCCAAACCCCTTTTACCCTAAACCCTAAACCCTAAACAACTAAACCCTAAACCCATTTTACCCTAAACCCCAAACAACTAAACCCTAATTTAACCCCTTTACCCCAAACCCCAGCAAACACTGGACCTCTGAGCGAGGGCTAGCTGCACCCGCAGGGCTCAGGGCCACGAAGGACTTCTGCAGACCTTGTCACGAGCTTTTGTCTCAGGGTTTAGGGTTTGGGGTTCAGGGCTTAAGGGTTTGGGGGGTTTAGGGGTTAAGGGGCTCAGGTGTTGATGGGTTGGGGTGTAGAGCTTGGGGATTTCGGAATTTAGGGAAATTTCTCTCGACTTCCGGTGATTCAGAGCCACAGTTGGGGGTGATTGGAGCACACTAGTACAATTACAGCTGCGACGTAAACGTCGTTCTGTAGCTTGATTGATGCGGGTTTCACGGGATCTTGTCAGAACTCGCCCTGACCCTAAACCCTAAACCCCGGCTCAAAGTTTCCGACCACAGAAGGCCAAGACCATCAAGCTGCTGACGCCAAAGGCCAGAGCCGTCCGCCTGGCGGTTTCGGGCATTGCCACAGTACCAACGATGTAAGAACGACTCATGAAGGTTCCTGGTTCAGGGTTCATGAATCGCTCAAGAAGCTCGGAAAGGCTTCTTATTCAAAGCGTTCCATGGAGGAGGAGTCCTTTCAGCGCTGCAGCAGCAGCTGCAGCAGCAGCAGCGCTAGAGGTGGCGTAACAGCTGCGTCCACAAATACCATGACTATTGCACCTGCTGCTGCTGCCGCCACTATCCTCATCCTAGGTATTTTCAGAATCTAAAACCCACTTTTCCAACTCCAAAGAGCTCCTTTTGCGTCCAAGCCTTCTAGACGGTGCATAGGCCATCGCCACAGCCTCGTCTCAAATTTCTCAAACTCTGTGCAGGATGGCATGACATAGCTCCGTGACCCAGCATGCATATCTTCGCAAAAGAAAGCGACGAGTAAGTATGACAGTCTCTGTGGCAAAAGCAGTGCTAGCCGTCTAGCCATAGCAAACATACACTGGCACTAGTGCAACCAGGGATGGTAGCAATAGTCATGACAGCACCAACAAGAATATCAACTCGTGCAATAATAGTCGCATGAGCAGAGGAACAAAAGCAGGAACAGCCGTAACACTTGTACTTAGAACAGGCACAGTCGATACGATGGTGAAGGTTTCAACGCCCGCGGCAACAGCTGCACTACTGCAAACTAAACACATCCGAAGTTTCAGCAACATGGTGACAGCAATGATAAGAAACAAATTTACGAGTATCGCTGTTTTAAAAGCGATCGTGATGACAGCAATCAGTCTGAGCATTGCTGTCACAATGACATTATGCGGGGAAACGATGGTAACTGGTAAACAAAACTGAAGAGAAGAACAACACCACGGTTCACCCTAAACCCTAAACCCTAAACGATACCAAAGTGACTAAAGAGAAGAACAACACCACGCTTCACAACAAACCCTGCGCCGTAAATCCTCAACTCGCAATCTGAAGCTTACGGCCTACTTGGAGGGTTGGGGGACTTTGTAGATGTTATTTTACAGACTTATAAGTACTATAACCCCAATTAGGGTCCCTTTTAGGATACTTATAAGTCTTATTACCTACTTACTAAGTCTCCCGACCCTCCAAGTATGTACCCGGAAAGGAATGCCCAAGAAAGCTCTAAGCAGGTACCCTAAACCCCAAACCCCAGACCCCCCAAAACCCCCAAACTGAACGCCAGATCCTAGACGTCAACCCCAACCCGAGACACTAATATATGGGCCTTAATAATTAGAATAGGGTTTTGGGGCCCATTCTACTATAAATATAATACAGCATAGGTAATTAAACTATTTAGGCCCCTATATTAAGCCTTAAACGCAAGCCGGGGCTCTCAAGGAGAGCGGGCCCAAAGGTAGCCGAGCTGTCGCCGCACTCCTCTCCGGTTGCTGAGGCCTTTGAGCCAGTACTTCCAGCGTTCCTGCGGGTTGGGATTTACCTGTCGGGTTTAGGATTTGTATCTTGGGGTTTAGGGTTTAGGGGTTTAGGATTTAGGGTTAGGGTTTAGGGTTTAGGGGTTTAGGATTTGTGGTTTGGGGTCTGAGGCTTCGGGTTTAGGGTTTGGGGCTTAGAGTTTAGGAGGTCTGGCCGCGGAGTGGCAGTTATATGTATGTGGGATGTGGCCCAGGGGAGCGGCGTATCCACAACCAGGATCATGGGTCATTTATTTAGGGCTTTTGGTACGGTTTAGGGTTTAGGGTTTGGGGCTTAGGGCCCAAAGGGATTGGCACTTGCTTCTTTGACCCGTGTGCTAAACCCTGGGCCCATACAATACAACGTCCACTGTTCTCATATGCCCAGGAAGAGCACTGCCACAAATAGCCGACCTTGGGTGTAGGGTTTGGGGCACACCGAGGAGCCTGAGCTGCGATTCTTTCTTGGGACAAGAGAGTTTAGGGGTTTAGGGTTTAGGGTTTAGGGCTCCGACGATAACTCAGGACCAAAGGGTCTCGTCATCTCTAGCCGAAGATCGGCGCCCCCGGAATGCATGCCGGCCAGCCAGGCTGTTGAAAATCATGCTATCCCCCCAGGCCCAAGACCCTACTCAAATTAATTGTCCAGGCCCTTTGTCTGGATCCTTAAAGATCTTAAAGTATCTCTTATAGTAACCCTTATAGAACTCGAAACAAGCAAACGCTGTTCTAATATATTCAGGCCCCTTTACTAGCTTACCAGACCCCTCGTTCCTGCATCTTTTCCTCCGACGCGGCGCCTTTCGAACATCTGCACACCTCTTTGAGGCGCGTATTCCGGAAACGACGGCTGCGGTAAACCTTTGCGCGTCCAAAAGCGGGGGGAGTGGTCCTGGGTAGTCGTGAGAAGCAGGGGGCGGCCAAGTCCACTAACAACGGGCAGCCCTCCTAAACCGTCAGTGCTGTCAGAGACACAGCCTCCCGCCAATTCCCTTCAACTACCCCTGGCTGAAACTGCAATCAGTGGGACGGTGTTCGAAATGAGGCTCACTGTCTTCAGCGCGGACGCACTGTGCTAGATCGGATACCCAAAACGTCGCCACACAAGCGACCCTCATTTTGGCAACGTCTCATTCTTGCTAGAGCTCGGTCTTCGCACGGCCGAACTTATACTCACGGGACACCTCTGTCAGTGCACATGATTCCTGGGAGCCTGTCCGAGGATTGGCACCTCACAGAAGTCTTTGACCAAGAAAGCTTCTGCGCACTGCTGCTAACAAGTCATAGTGGTGGTAGTCGCGGCAAGCTACAGCAACGGGAGGTTCCAAATGACACGCGACAGTAGACCCTTTCATATGATAGTGTATCATGCTATACTCTACTCTTGTCTACTCTAAGATACGATACTATACTATAAACTAGACGGGCCTTCCCTCGAGGGACTGGACCGGACCAAATGTCATCCTATGTTCTAAGTTGGTGTACCACGTTATGCTGGGTTGTACTAGCTTACCCTGTTTTACAATGTCATGTTTTGCTGTGGCATGTTTAATGATACGATATTCTACGATATTATCTTATTTTAGCTTGTGTTAGATTGACTTAGGCTAGCTTGAGCTTTCTCTGGTTGTATGAGACTATCTAAAGCTATGTTCCAACATCTCGGTGTACAAGAAACTAGGCTGCGGTAGATTCCTTCAGCGCATGTTTGACTATAACTGAATATACGAACTCATATCTGATCATACCACAGTGTACTATGAAAATACACTGTTATAGCTTATATTCTACGAGATTATGATAGAGTCTGATAGAGTGGATTAAACTAAATATATAGCATTCGCGCTCTTCAGGCAGACTCTCGGAAGCCCCACCTCTGGCAAGCCCGGAGGGTGAGTGAGGATCCCATACCTTCCGGC
Organism: Symbiodinium sp. CCMP2456; assembly: GCA_905221635.1. Lineage (NCBI taxonomy): Eukaryota > Dinophyceae > Suessiales > Symbiodiniaceae > Symbiodinium > Symbiodinium sp. CCMP2456. Next base: position 29,805 of record CAJNDV010036241.1, read on the forward strand.
AGGACCCATGCAGACAGGGCATCGACTTTGGGAGTAGCAACCTGCGCTCCTAGTGGGAACTCCTAAATAGGTTTAGGGTTTAGATTTTACGGTTCCCTAAACCCTAAACCCCTAAACCCTAAACTCTGTAGTCCTAAACCCTAAACATCGCTAAATAAAGGATGAGATCTCGCCTGACTTGGCTGAAGTGTGGCGAGCTCGTCTGGAACGCCCTCCTCACGGCGTTGCAGGGCTTCAGGGTTGTGGGGTTTCAGGGTTTTGATCTGTGGGTTTGAAGTTGGGGGTTCGGGGTTGAGGGGTTTCAATAGACGGTTTAGAGTTTAGAGGTTCAGGCGGCTAGGGTTGATAGGATTTACGTTTGAGGGCTTCAGGGTTTCAGGATAGGGGCAAGCACGTGTAGAACGTTCACAAGTAACTCTGACAGCCCAGAAAGATCGAAAATCAACGGCAATAGCAATCAGTAGATAGTATTATCAGACAGCGCGACATGACAGATATGGACGTCATGGCACAAAGTCAAACACAAGGAAGAAGAATCACGTCACGCATCTCTGCAATTCGCGACAGATCCAGCATTTCTTGCATATACACCCTTAATGGCATACGGAAGCAATACTATGTAAAAAGCCCTCCTTTAGGAATTACGATTGCGACGGGGATCCTGATTTCATGGTAGTTTACAAGAAAGGTTTGCGAATAAGTTGTCATATGTTGACATATAGCAAAGGTTCTGCCGGCGTAGACACAAGCTTGCGGCGGCACGATTGGCACCGCATAACACACACCGCACCGTTGCACCCCAAAGCTGGAACTGGACTGTGCACGCTTTCTTTTGCCTAAACACGACTCGCACCCAAAACGCACAAGGCAATTGAGCAAGACGGGAAGAGGATAAGCACCCCAACGCGCATGCGGCACTCCAGCGCTGACGCGCCGAATAGCCTGGCCCTGCCATGGCTTTAACGACTTCGAGCGATTTGAAAGCCAAAAGGAACACAAGGCTGCGGCGGGATCCCGATTTCAACACTTTTAACAAAAAACACAACAAAGCACACACGGCACTGTCGCAGGAGCGCGATTGAGCAAATGACAGCCACCCAAGTGTCGAGTTTACAACGAATTCGGCATGCCCGACGGAGACACCGCCGCGAGGCCAGTACTACTTCCAATGCCAAGGCGCCATAGCATTCGTTACCAAACTGTTTGGGAAACAGCAAAAGAGGAAGAAGAGCAAGAAGAACAAGAATGAGACGAAGAAGAACAGTCCTAATGACTGCCATCATGCCAATCATCATAACCGCAGCCATACTAGCATTGATCACCAGCAGCGAAAATGCTAGCATTCATGAAAATGCAGATGAACACCGTCATGGCCATCATCTTCACCGTCATCATCACAGCCGTCATCATGATCATAGCGCTGACGGCAGCGACGATGGTTTTGATGGCCATGGTGACGATGACGATGATGACGACGACGATGACGATGACGATGACCGTGACGTGGACAATGACAATGGCAATGATGATGATGATGATGATAATAATAATGATCAGGATGACGATGATGAGTATGATGATCAGGTTGATGATCATGATGATGATGACGATGACGATGATGATGGTATCATGATGATGATAATGGTGATGGTGATGGTGATGGTGGTGATGATGATGATGCTGAACAGCATGATACTAATGATGCTGCTGGTGGTGGCGGCGGTCGTGGCTGTCAAGACGATGATGGTAGTGTTCGTTCATGACCCCTGCATGCACACGTGCACGCATACATGCATGAATACATACATACATACATACACACATACATACATGCATGCATGCATGCATGCATGCATGCATGCATGCATACATACATACATACATACATACATACAATAGAATACAATACAATACAATGCTATACGATACATACATACATACATACATACATACATACATACATACATACATACATACATACGCACAGACATAGACAGACAGACAGACAGACAGACAGACAGACAGCCAGACAGACAGGCAGACAGACAGACAGACAGACAGACAGACAGACAGCCAGACATACCTACATACATACACACGGAAATGCAGACATACAGACACCCCTGCATGCATACAGCTTACATACACGGCAAACATACATTGCAAACATACATCACCAAAACACATCTCGACGGATAAAGTAGTCTCGCAACCTGAAGCGACGTCGAAAATCCGCGGAGGATACTTCTCAGTTTTACAGTACACCTCAGGTAATGCCGGGATTCCCCATAACATGCCCCTGTGTCGAAAGGAGGCCAAAGGGGCCTCTACTGCAGCGGCGGACAGATCTTTCTGCAGTTGAGCAGGTGCCTTGGATCGGGTTCGGAATAGTTTCAGATCTGGCAAGGGGCAGGGCGATTGTGCAGTTCAGTTGCACTGGCCGTCCTGTCGCAGTGGCTGAAGGCAAGAATCCAACAAACACGGCCTGCGTGAAATTGGAGGCATCTCAACTAAGGTCCTGGTAGGTGATGGTGTCATGTCAACCACCACCGTGCCCGGATCGCCTGTGAGTGTTTCCCCTTCAGCAAGCACGACAAACCTGCCCAGCAGGTAGCGATTAATATAAGGGCCTACATAATTACCTGTACTATTTTGGCGGGCTCCTAACTATAATTATAGTATAATTTACCCCCAAACTAAATCCTATTCTAATTACTAAGGCCCCTGTATTGCATGAGGCCTTTTCGCTGGGCCGGAGGATCAGCGAAAGGCTCGGGCTTCAAGCCTGAGGCGTTGTCAACAACATCGCATAACGTGATAAACTAAAAAAGGTTAGGTCAATTTGATATAACATATTATAGGCATCAGACAGGGTGTGACATGATACAATATGATGTGATATGAGATGATATGATATGATCTGACAAGGTATGACATGCTATGGCATGATGGTATGATGCGGGGGGATATGGTATGACGTGGTAAGATGTGATACAGCGTGGCATGATATGAGGTGGTATGATGTGATACAGTATGGTACGGTATGCTATGATACGGCATGACATGCAATGACATGAAGTCAGACATGTCATGATACGGTGCCATATGTTGCGAAGCGGTGTGATATGATATGGTATGATGTGATTGGTGTGTCATGGTAAGATATGTCGCGATCTGAGATAGTGGGGTATGCTACGATAAGACATGGTACGATGTGCCATGTTAAGATATTCCATGACATGCTGTCATATGACGTAGGATAATGTCACTTCTTCCATGGAAGGACTCCAGGCATGCCTCGGCCTTTCCGATACTGGAACTGCTTGAGGCAACGGCGGCTGATGGGCTCGACTATGCTTTCCTCCAGACCTCCTGGCAAGGCCCACATCTGAAGTCAAGGGGTTCCCCTGGGGGTTACCCTTTTCGGTTTACTACTGCTGAGGTTTGCGTGACGGGTCGCTGATGGGGTCCCTTTACGGGTTGCTGTAAGGCTTAATTGAATGGTAATAATAATACTTATATGATACGGAATAATACTCTGGGATCCAAGTCGAGGGCTGACCGGCGGGCTTGGCACTGATGCTGGCAATACCTTCGATGCTCTTGGTCGTACGACTATACTGACACAGAAGTGCGCCAAAACACCTGCAATCTTATGAGAAGCCGAAACCCTAGACCCCTGAAGCCTAAAACCGCAAGCCGCCAATCCCTTGGCCCTATAGCCTTATAGCCTTAACCCTTTGAGCCCCTGCAGGCAGGACACGCCCCGGCTGGTTGCAGGCAGAACGTCCACACAACCAGCTCGCAGAAGCTAGCCATCCTCGGACACATTGAAAAAAAGCAACAGAACCCGGTAGTGTATTCCTGGAGGTAAGGGGTTCCTTGAATTACGTATATACCGCAACTGTATAGCGAGTATACGGGAATTCCTGCATCAGCCATTGCGCACCCGATATTTACTGCAACTAGTTTCAACTACAAGTCGTGGCTTTCGTTCCCTAAACTCTAAACCCTAGAACCTAAACCCTAAACCCTTCGTTCCATTCTCAGTCATGCTCTCGGCCCTGAGCGCAAGGCCCGGCTTTTGGTTCGCTTGCCTCGGTGTGTCATGGGACGAGGTCGTACCAGGACGACCAACGGCAATCATACCCATCAAATAGAACCGCAATTAAGAAGATGGTACCTATGAGCATATTTAATTAAAGGCACATTCGGACCGAAAAATCTGGGTTCGGCAGCCAGGGGTCCAGGATAAGGGATTTTGGAACCCTAAACCCTACACCCGAAGCCCTAAAGCCTAAACCCTAAACTAACCCTAAACCCGAAGCCCTAAAGCCTAAAGGGCTTCGCTAACCCTGGGCCGCCTGAGCATCTCGACAAGGTCTTCCTGGTTGTCTTGTGCCTCTTCCTCGCACGCGACGAGGCTTGTCGTCAGAGCTAGATCGACCCTAAACCCTAAACCTAGGTTTAGGTTTTAGGGTTTGGGATTTAGGGTTTAGGGTTTAGGGTTTCGGAGATCCCTCGACCCTACATTTAGGATACTATCTGAGATCTGCAACGTGCACGGCCATCATGGCCCTCCTCCTTTGGAGTCGTTACTGGGAATACCCAGTCCGGCACCTGTGGCAGGGGCGCTTTCAGATCCTAAACCCTCAACCCGACTCCCTAAACCCTAAACCCCCAAACCCCTATATAAACCCAAAGCCCAAAACCCCCAAAATCCCCAAACCGTAAACCCTAAACCCCCAAACCCCTATATAAACCCTAAGCCCAAAACCCCCAAAATCCCCCAAAACCCCCAAAATCCCTAAACCCTAAACCCCCAAACTACTAAAACCCTACTATGCCCGGCCTCAAGTTCTTCGAAGGTGTAGTCGGGTAGGGAGAAGAAGTGGGTCATGGGAAGGATGAAGGTTGCAACCTTAGAGGAAAGCACGGTTTAGGGTTTAGGGGTTTAGGGTTTAGGGTTTAGGGGTTTAGGGTTTAGGGTTTAGGGGTTTAGGGTTTAGGGTTTAGGGTTTAGGGGTTCGGGTTTCGGGTTTAGGGTTACGGGTCTAGGG
>CAJNDV010036241.1:36865-57766 GCA_905221635.1 Symbiodinium sp. CCMP2456
GGGTCTAGTGTTTAGGGTTCAGGGTTTAGGGTTTCGGTTCAGGGTAATGCTGTCGGATATTCAAAAGCCTCAACCTTTTCACCCTGCCCCTCAAACCGCACACTTCCTTATCCCACTAAACCTTTGTGGGGCATACACCTTTGCGATGTACCGTATTGCCCCGTGCGAAGCCTCCGTGAGAAAACTGTTAACCCTACCCTAAAACTTCAATTGCTGCGCCTTGGCGCGAGGTCGATATTGCAGAAGCGATTCTCGACCATGTCGGCCAGAAAGCCTACCTATTTCGGTCCGGTGCTTCTGGATTGAGGACTTGAGGCTTGTTTGTTTAAGGATTTTCAAGGTAAGCGGGTTATCTAGATCCTGCGGCCTCTTGACAACTCTCTTGTTCAGGGCTTCTGGAATCCGTGTGTTGAGGGTTTCGGGATTTGGGCTTCAGGGTCCTTTGGGCTTTTGGAACCCTAAACCCCAAACCCCAAACCCTAAACCGAAGTTCAGGTAATTCGGTCTTCTGGGCCTAGTCGCAGGCGTATGTTTAGAAGGCTCTTCGTCTCTAGAAGGCTTGAGGTGCTAAACCCTAAACTTTGGGTTTTAGGGTTTAGGGCAGTTTAGGGCTCAGGGCTTTAGGGTTTAGGGTTTAGGGTTAGGACGTTCGGTTTAGGGTTTAGAGTTTAGGCTTTACCGTTTACCCTGAACCGCATACCCTCAACCCCGGGGGCTCGAGAGTCTTTGCTCTTGCAGCTACTGTCGGTTTAGGGTTTCGGGGTTTAGGGTTTAGGGTTTAGGGTTTAGGGTTTAGGGTTTAGGGTTTAGGGTTTAGGGTTTAGGGGACCGGCCTGCCCATGAAACAGGTCCTTGATGCTTGTGAACGGGCTGATGAGGATGACTCCAGCGATGTCGTGCCTGCAAACAAGGATACTTCTCAAGTCTCAAAGCACATGCTGCGCCAAGAGATGGGAGTGTCAGAAAACAGGTAGCGGTAGAACTTTGAGCAATGTGGGATCCTTGGGGAAAAGAATGGCCCCTAAACAAGGTACCCCCTCTTTGCTGAAACTGCCAGATGGATGGAGAGCAGAGAGGCTGCTCTTTCGGAGATCCAAAGGCTGCCGCGATTCGATCAAACTTGCAGTGACCTCGTATACCCTGAACCCTAAACCCATGGTCAACCTACCCGTTCCCCTGGGCTTCTGATCCTGATGATGACGACCCTAAGCCTAAACCCTAAACCCTAAACCTTAAACCCCAGCAAACCTTAAACACCGCAAAGGTCAACCCCAAACTTCCAAACACCTAAACCCCAAACAGCCTCAAAGGGCTCTCGACCCTGAACTTCTACTAGGGGGCTTAGTAATTAGAACAGGGTTTCAAGTTACATCACACTTTTTCTTAGAACAAGGAAGCCTCACCTCAAGAAAAGTCTTGGCTTTGTTGTACTGTTAGACTACAGATTTACAGGCATATGAAACTATTCGAGTAAAACTGGTATGTACGAAGAACCCTCTTTACCCTAACCCTTACACCCTAAACCCTGAACCTCTAAACCCCTAAACCCTGAGTGACAAGCGCGTGCATGAGGCCTCGCCGCCAAGGCCATCGTGGGCCCCGTTCCCAAGCTCCGGCCAAAGAGCTTGATGCCTTGGGCTCTTTAAGGTAGCTCAGTGGTAGGGTTTAGGGTTTTGGGTGATGCTTTCGGAGTTGTGGACTTTAGCGTTTAGGCTTTAGCGCTTAAGGATCTGGGTGATGCCTTGGTCGCTTTGCGGCATGCGGCTCCAGGGCTTAAGGCTTCAAGCTTGTAAGAATGCGGTTTAGGCGACATTCGAGCTTCAGGAGAAAGGCAGGTCACCGGAATCCGTCACTAAAAGACTGGACGCACCAAGAGAGTCAGCAATCAGGGGTCGCGACTAACAAATGGGAAACAGTAACCAGCGCAAATCGAACTTCGATTCTGAAGTTCAAGAGAGCCTCTGTTTCGACACCCGCCTCACACTGTTTGGTATGATGACGCCCGGTCTTTTCGAACTTCCGGAGCTGTACACTGCCTCAAGGTGCTACCCTGCCGGCATCCTCTGGAGACAAGAGCAATGTGTGACCATGTGTGAGACTCACATATATATATATATATGTATATGTATATGTATATATGTAAAAATGTATATACGTATATATGTAAATATGTACATATGTATATATGTATATATGTATGTATGTGTATATGTATATATGTATATATGTATATATGCATATATGCATATATGTATATATGTGTTTATGTATATATGTATGTATATATATATATATGTAACAATGCATACTATGAAACCTACCATAACATAATACTATATAATATACCATAACATTACATGATTTTATGGAAAGTAACGAAAAAGATAGCGTAGCAGGATATTATACAGTAGAAAGGATAACATGCAATAAGCCTGCCTTCTGCCATAACCGCTCGGACTATGGAGACTCAAATGCCGGCGAAAAGGTCGGAGAGATCTTCTCCTGCTGCCTCCTCCTCGACAGGACGAACACTCCACAGTTTAGCAAAAGGCATCATGGCTGTTATAGCTAGAAGGGAAGTCGTCTTCCTCATGGATACTCATGGTGGTCGTGGTGGTGGCGATGTTGGTAGTCGCCGTCGCAGTTACTCGGAATTGCAGTCGCAATCGTCGTTGTGATCGTCGTTCGTCGTCGTCGTTCGTCGTCGTCGTCCCTCATCCAAATCCGCGTCCTCGTCCTCGCCCCCGAGCTCCCCACCGTGGAACGACAGGGAACCGGGTATTGGAACCATCCGTCCGGAGATTCAATGGCTCTCTGCGTCGTCCTCGTCGTGGCAGCACGTGACGACACCTCTTTTTTCCTTCATGGCTTTACGGTTTCAAGCGGTAGCTTCGCCGCTTCTCACCACGGTCGGTCTCTAAGCAGGGGATTACTAGGCAGACAGCTTGGCCAGTTGGTCAAACCGAGGGCCCTGCGTCAAAGAACTCAAGGGACACAATTGAATATATTCGATACTTTCCCAGGAAAAGACAGTAAGGCCTGGCGCTGCCCGATTGAAACGACATCAACACATCTTACGACCGTGCCATGCCTAGTCTACAGTCTAGTCGGCCAGTAAGCATCGAACACCCTGACGCTCAGCCGGGCGGGCACAAGCGGCCGCCAACTTGTTTCGAAGTTAGCACTGCAGGCCAACGAAAGCGAGAACAAAGGCAAAAACTGAAGCCTTCCTAAGCAAAGCATAGCTTATGTCAGTAAAGTCTTCCGTGACTGGACTTGTGACCGTCGTTGTCATGGACACTGTCATGGTACCTGTCATTGTCACGGTATCCGTGGCAGAGGCGGTGGTACTCGCGGTCACCGTGGTCGCGGTGTTGGTCACCACAGTCACGGTGGTCATGGTGTTCGTAATCACCGTGGTCGTCATGGTGTTCGTAGTCACCGTGGTGGTCGTGGTCGTGTCAATGCTGAACATCAAGAAGGAGTCGGAACCGAATCCTGTGACATAAGCATAAGCGCCAGCGATCGCAATGCCACGGGAATCGCGCAACGAAGGGTGCTGCCAATTGCCTGCGATGGTGAGGTTGCTTGGGTCGCTGATGTCGATCATTGTCACGGAGTCATGATCCTCTGACGTCACGAACGCATAATCCCCATCAACGGCAACCGCCCAGGACTCCTCAAGGAGGACTGCATCATCGACAAAGCCTCTGGGTCGGGATTGGCCTTTACGCTACCGTCGAACACGGCCAGATAATTAGCCCACATCCTAGTAGCATAGGCGTAGTTCCCATCGAGCACAACCTGCTCTAGTGCGAATACCCTCCCGAGACTATCAGCCGCTGAACTCACGATGGTCATGTTGCTCGGATCGGCGATACTGATAGACACCAAATAGGTGTCTGCAGCCACATAAGCGTAGTCCCCTCGAACCTTAATGCTTTCGGCCTCCCTCAATAACGTGGAGTCATGGATGGAGCCTACCAGTGTCGGGCTAGTGGGCTCCGCGATGTTCAGCACCGACACCCCACGATCATACTGCGCTACGACGTAGGCGTAATCACCCACGACCTCAATATCAACGGCGCCATCAAGCTGAACGGTGTCTTGGAGGACGGCTACGACGTCCACCATGTGGCTTCTCGCCGATGCTTCACCCCAAATCATGGCTTGCACCAGAAGACCCAGGCCCAAGATGGTCACATGAGCCATGGCGTCAGAACAGGTGCGAAGTCAGCTGAGCTGGCTATTTTTGCTTGGGATGCAGCAGCTAGCAGTGAACCGACATGAGAACTGCCACGTCACATGCAAATGCACTGGAGGGGTAGTTCATCATCACCATCACCACCCTCATCATCCTAGTCATCAGCATCATCATCGTCACGGGCATCAGTACAATAGGAGAAGCAGGTCTTGCTGGCAGTGCACAAAACTTGCAGACAGCCGGCTTACCAGCTTCCATTTTGCAGAGCCTTCGCCACTGGTTGCGTCATGTTGTCTCATTTATGATGGGCAAGAGTTCTGTCACAACGTGCCGCAAATGCGAATGGAACTCTGCAGCACTGGACCAACTGCTTCAAAAGAAAACATGTCTAAGAGTCTAGAAGAGCGCTGGTCGTGGAAGCTTCTCACTTTCGAGGGACACTTTCTGTCGACACTTCCCGTCTGCTTGTTTTCAGGAGCCCTGCTGAGCGGTTTCGTGGCTGGCAGTTCATGAAACGCTGCAGTGAGGTTCCAGTTGGACCAGTTTGTTTTCATCACTCTGGGTTTGCGGGAGAAGGCTCCTGAGGACACACTTCCTATCTGTTTCATCTCCCTAGCCTGAGCGTACGATTATTTTGGTGGAACCTCTGTGTTGTGGTCCCAGTGGATACCAGCCGCAATCCAACAACGACAAGGACTCTTCGTCGGAAATATAAAATATCTATGCATGCGTGGATACAGTGGACACATCTACCAAGGACAGGTGCACATGCAGCGCAATATATCGCACAGCATGCTATTTGATACCTTGTAATTTTGTTGTGGGTTAACATCACACAGCAGGACCAGCAGGACATGCGACAATCTTACCAGCGGTTGTGCCGTCCTCGGTCTGCGCGGTGCCTGCCAGCTGTGCTTGGGCCTTGGCAGCCACCTCAGCCACATCGCAAGAATCCTAAACCCTCCATCCTAAACCCTACACCACACCCTAAATCCTAGATCCTAAACCCTAAATCCTCAGCCCTGACTCTCAATTGTTACACCCTAAATCCTAAACTCTAAATCCCACAACCCTAAACTTTAAACCAACCTTAAACCCTAAATCCTAAACTCTAAATCCCACCTCAGCCAAGTCCACCACGGGAGTCTGGGCAGCTGTGGGCGTCCCGGGCGGAGAGATGCAGATCCAGTGGCCTCGCCGCTGTTAGTGGATTCAGTAGGAGTTTCTGTAGAGACTGCTCAAGGTCTCCTCATACGATTGCTTTAAGAAACTTGGGGTTCAGGGTTTGGGGCTTAGGATTTTTATGCTGGGATGGTAGGTCTCCGGATGGTAAGTTGGCTCCCCGCTGCTTTGGGCTTCCCTGGCCTTGGTCCCCGGCTGGGTTCAGCGGGACGTCTGCATCGACATTCAGAAACTTCGCCACTGCTTCGATGAGGTAAGGGTTCCCACAAGCCAGCGCTGTGATGCCTCGCAGATGCTCTACGGCCTCCTCCAGTTTCCAGCCAGCCTCACTGCACATCCAGACCAACACCGCCGCTGCGCTCCGGTTTTTGCCCATCTGACAGCTCACGTTTACGCTGGCACCAGCATCACGGATCCTTCGTAAGATTTCTAAAGCTTGCCCCAGCTGTTCTGCCCATTCGTCCACGCTCCCCTCGTTCACCTCACGCTCGTTGCTGAAGGCATCTCGCATGGGGACATGCAGGGTTTCTATGCCCTCGATATCGGCCGGAAACTTGTTGACCACTTCAGCTGCCATATTCAGCCTGTGTGTGATGCCACGCTCGAGCAGCTCGAAGGGTCGGCAGGCAGTCTGAAAGTCACTCCACCAGAGGCCGAGGCTACCAGCTTTGTTTCCATCTCCGGGAAGCACACATCTTGAGCCGACCGGCGCCCCATCCCCGGAGGCGGCACCGCGCAGGTTGCCCTGTGCCTTGGGTGGCAGGATGCCCAGCACCTCGTCGGCTGCCCGTAAGACTGCAGCGGTGTAGACGTATCCGTTGGCAGCGTCCTCCCGAATCTCCGGGCAGCCGGATGCGGTAAGGGCTTGCCGGAGCTTCGCGCGTGCGCTCGGTGCGTCTGCTTTGGCCTCCTCCCGTTCACTCAGGCTCAAGTCGTGTAGCCAAGCCCGTGCCACTTCGGAAGGCGGGGCCTTGCTCCGGAAGCAGCTTAGCCAGCTCGGCTCACGAAGCGGAGCACTCATGAATGTCGCAGATGAGCCCGTAAGTCTGGCTGGCCGAACCCTACCCGTCACCTCAACATCAAGGTCGACTCGGATCCCGCAACAACGAGAGCAATGAACATTGATAAAGAGAGTAGCAGCATAAACTACAAGAGCAGTAGTGACGGCAACAAAGTGCTTTGCTTCTGAGACAATGCCTCAGCAACAACCATCACCATGCTCACACCAACAATAACAACAAGAAGCCAATGGCAACGGCAATCTTGAGAGCACTCCCGATGCTAATCCTACATGTCTGGTCAGGTGTACATGAGCTACTCGACCCTCTGCGACCCGATGAGGAAGCTGACTCTCAGATCTATAGACTCTCCTCCGCTCATTGAGAAATCAAGCCTAAACTGTAGTTGGGATCCTTCACATGGGTCATGAACCATATCTGTAGCCGGAAAGACCTAGCTTTTGAGGGTACCTTGCTATGGTTTCGGAAAGTATTTTGGGCCACAGGTGAAGCCTAAAGAGGCATGGGAAGGCCAGACTCAGAAGCTGACAGGATAAACAGCTGAGCTTTCAGCCGTCCCTGGGCCATTTCAGATGGTGAATGGCAAACCTGGTGGATTGCACCCTAAACCCTAAACCCCTAAACCCGAGGCTTCAGTTGAGGGCTTACGGGCTTCAGGCCCGAGGGTTTGAGGGGTTGAGTTCTTAGCTTTCGGTTTAGGAAAGGTAGGGTACTGCCCCCAAACAGTAACAGTCTATAATGGGGCTACTAGGTTTAGGAAAGGTCTTGATTACGATAGTTTAGGGTTTAGGATTTAGGGTTCTTCGAGTTCCTGGGTTCACAGGAAAAAGACGACAACCAGGACATGCTTAGGCGCTGTAAGCACAGGGGTTTCACAGCTTAGACCCAATGCAGATGAAGGCAAAGGCCAAACAAACGGAGCCGTGACTCGCTATCTTTGCATGGGATACTGCTCGGTCACTATCGCTCCAGTTCTACATCGCTACGATCTTCTGTCAATATCATTTCTACTGCCTTCTTACAATGGTTGCAGAATACTATACAAACTACACTGATACGAATTGCTCTGAGATAGACAGTAACAGGACCAATCACGGTAGTGATGATACTGATGAACCAAAAAAGAACTCGAATACCGCTCTGTCTTGCGACAAGGTGCTCCATGGCGGCAGATGCGTTTGCCATCACGCCAGCCTGCCACCGGTCATCAGCGACATGTCGAACAGCCAAAGGCAGAGGACTGCTGTGGGTTTTGGGCTACTTTGAGTGACTAACAGGGGTCACTACGAAGGTTACTATAAGGGGTACGCTGGGCTTAACCTAAGCCTTAAACAATTGCATATAGTGTTTGTCGACAGGCCTCGTCGCACGTACCAGGGCAGATGCCATATCCAGGATACCTGGCACGAAGGACTTCGGATCAGATCCGGCATGTGCCCTGAAACCCTCCATCCCAAACAGGCAAGTTTCGCTCGACGGCGAGAACGTGAACTTGGAAGAGATCTCTCAAGATCGTGCAGAAGGTGTGACTGAGTCCAAGATCCTGAAGGGTGCTAGTAACTGCCAGAAGGAAGCAAGTAGTATTCGTCGCCCAAAGCAAACCCTAACTCCTAAGCCAGAAAACCCTAAATGCGAAATCCTAAACCCTAAATCCCAAATCCTAAACCCTTAATCCCACCCCTCAAACCCTAAACTCTAATTCCTAAGCTCTAGACTCCAATGCCTAAGACCTAAACTCTAATTCCTAAGCCCTTAACCAGCTTAAGTGAGTCGAGGGATGTCCTCCGCATTAGCATGGAAGTAGATGAAGAGGAACCTGCGCAGAGTTTCGGGTTTAGGGTATAGGCTTTTAGGGTTTCGGGTTTAGGGTTTAGGGTATAGGCTTTTAGGGTTTCGGGTTTAGGGTTTAGGGTATAGGCTTTTAGGGATGAGTGTATAGAGGTTTTGGGTTTGGGGTTCAGGGCGCCTGGAAGCCGCCGGGCAGCTGAAGCAACTTGGGGCACCGACAAGACCCCATGAATCCTGAATCCTGCAACTTCGTGGCCACGGTTTAGGGTTTAGGGTTTAGGGTTTAGGGTTTAGGGTTTAGGGTTTAGGGCTTAGGGACTAAACTATACTAGAACCTAGTTGTCCCGTATCCTAGGGGATCGAACGGTTAACCTTTTCAGGTTATATAGGGATTAGAATACCCCAAGAAGGCGTTTCAGAACCGTGACGTATCGAAAACCACTCGGAAGCCCTTCAGCCTAAACCCTAAACCCTAAACCTTAAACCCTAGACAAAAAAACATCGAAGCCCTCAACAGCCCTGTATTTCATGAACCCCCGAAGCTCCTAAGCCCTTGCAGCCCAGACTCCTCCAAAGCCTCATTGCGCCCTCAAAGGCCTAACACCCCGAGTTAAAGGAAACTACAGGTGGGCAGTTTAGGGTCTTTAGGGTTTAGGGTTTAGGGTTTAGGATTCGGTTTATAGGGTTTGGTTAATGGAGACTACAGACCCTAAAAACAGCTTGGGATCAATGCCCTAGCCAACGGCACTCCAAAGAGGAAGGTCTTGATTAAAGGAAACTACAGGTGGGGAGTTTAGGGTCTATAGCACTTCTATAAAGCTCCTATCAAGTATATAGACCTTCTATAAGGCTCCTATAACGGTAGCTACCCACCTGAAAACGTCCTAGACCTCGACCCTCCGATCCAATTCCCTACACCCTAACCTGAATTGAACCCAAAGACTCCAAAACCCTTTAATTAAGGAATATGCCTTAAATTATAATGGGAACCCTAATAAGATTTAAGTTATATTCCTCAATTAAGGGGTATTGGAGTCTCTGAGAACCCTTCTCTGAGTGCGCTGCCGCGCATGCTGAAACGGCAGAAACAAGCAAGGCACCTGCCAGCTGACTAGTCAGGGTTCTAGATGGCTTCTACTTCTACAACATTCCCACAAGACTGGAGCTAGTACAAGGCTTCTGTACGGGTAACCCCTAAACCATAAACCCTAAACCCCTAAACCCTAGAAGCTAAACCAGTACCGGTTGCGTGAGGTCTGGGGGTCAGCGTTTGGAGTGTAGGCTTGTTGTAGTGCTTCCGCTTTTCGGTTACAGGGTAAGTTGTTAGCCTTCTCCCGAAACTTGTGAAACGGTAGATGGATACCCCGTCGCGTCAAAATACCGATACCTATGGCGAAGAAGATAAGGAAGTTGATGAAGGTCTTGATGATGATCATAACGATGAACAGAAGGAGCGAAGAAGGATCAGGAAACAAAGGAAAAACACTACGGATGAGGATGCCAGTGAGGAAACAGATGAGTGAAAATCGAGGAGGAGCAGGAGGAGGAGGCGGAGGAGGAGGAGGAGGCGGAGGGAGCAGGAGGAGCAGGAGGAGGACCATCATGCACACCAGCCACAACACCACAACCATTGGTATCACCATCACAACTACCGCTATCACCTGTAGCAACACACCATCATTGCTGCTTCTTCTTCATCTTCATGGCCATGTTCTTATTGCCGTAGGCTTCTTCTGCACCGTGACGATACTGATGCAGATTATGTTAACGATGATAACCGCTGTGATGGTGGCGATAGTGATCACGCATCCTGATGGTGATGATGGGGATGATGTTCGTGATACTGATAACGATGGTGATGCTGCTGCTCGGGAGGAATCTGGCAATTCTGGTGACGGTTCTGTCGATGCTCCTACTGGCAAGGCTACGACTATCAGAATTCGGAGGCGCTACTATAGGTACAGACATAGATGAGGTCCAGCTGATCAGAGCCTTTGCACCATCTTCGCGTGGAATGAGAATCAATTCGCCAGGGAAGCTGTTGACTGTGTACCTGGCAGCCACAAGCATGCCTCGAAATGCTCAACCCACTTATCAAGTCTCGCAACCCTGAACTCTGCATGCCGAGACAACGCCGCAAACCTGATCTCTTAACCAGATTAGGGTTAAGATTGAAGCTGGAAGAGCCCATCCACCATGTCGTGCGCAAGTCACGAGGGAGTCGGCGCTGGAAAGATCACCCGCTCGATGAGGTTCCAGCTCGTGCTTCTGGAGTTCAAGACGACCCACATCCTGACAAGTGTAAGATGCTATCGGATAGGCTTAGGGTTTCGGGCTCAAATTGCAATGCTCACACAATAGTGGTCATCGAGCCGCCGTAGTACAAACTGCAAGAACGGCGTACTTTATGTAAACCCTAAACTCAAACCACAATGCGGGGCCTTTTGGGGCATCTGGGTTCAAGAGGCTTGGACGATCTGTCCCTCCTGCTTTTTGGTGCTGGGTTTTGGGCCTAGGGTTCATGGTTGAGGGAGGAACTCCTGCGACTTCCGCTCCAGCCTTCGCAGGTTAGGGTTTAGGGTTTAGGGTCTAGGGTTTAGGGTTTTGGATACTTTAGGGTTTAGGATACAAAGAAGTTGCAATGCATTGTAAAACAACGTCTCGCGGCTGCTGATGCATAGAATACATGCTGGGCATTATGGACCATATGAGATCGCACGTCATAGACAGAGTACAACACATTACTATACAATACCAAACAGTTAGCGCTCCAATATGCAGACCAGGCTGTATAGAATATGCTCACTTGACAGAGCACGGACTACGTAATCTCGGACAGGTTATTTACAGTGTTGCCTCGTATACGGCAAATTGAGCAGCATGTCCTATACACATGTATGGCGAATTGTCCGCACATGTAAAACAGTGTACACCGTGCATTCTGCGGCATAGTGCTTAACAGTAACCTATGAAAGCCGATGGTCCGATTCCAAGCACACAGGGTCCTCGTTCAATGTATTCAACATGACCCAATGCTGCAGCCGGTCAACCACGATGTCGCCATGGCTTGCATAGCTTGCAGATCTGAGAAATCTTGTAGCGAGGTCTTGTGCAGAACTCCTGGGCGTTGGATTCTAGGCTGCAGCGAAATCGTGCAGTAGATTTGGGCTGCTTGCAGAGATATGCTTACTTCGACAAAGTCTCACAGACTGCGAGCACATGGCCGACGTCAATCACAATGAACCCTGGCAGGCAGTTCATCAAATGCTCGAGTCTTCAGGTTTGTTTGCGCCCTACTCAAGACACAACAGCCCATCCTTTTCCAAAAGCTCTTGCATCGTGCGTTCTGGCGCTTCTGCCCATCCGCACAGGTGTGCCAGAAACCCTAGGGCTCGATGCCAATGTTCATGACCTGCCGAAGCCCAGGCACGCAGAAATCTTGATCCTTCAACAACCGGTTTCGATCATTCGGTGGCATTTCCGAAAGTTACCGCTTGCTCTTGATTGAGGTCTTGGCTCCTAGTGCCCTGTGGGAGTTCAAGACCAGCACACCAAAGCCTCCTGCGACAGCTCGTGGCCGTTCACCGGCCGTCTGAGCACCTGAAGGCAAGAAAGAAGATCAGTCTGAGAAGCTGCGTCAGCATCTGCAAGTGTCTGTGTCTCCGGGAGTGTGATGGTAGCGGTCATGTGATGATGATGATGGTGATGATGATGATGGTTATGGTGATGATGATGATAATGATGATGATGATGATGATGACGATGATGATGATGATGGTTATGGCGATGGCGAGATTGATGAATGTCGCGCTCGTGGGAGCCGCGACAACGGCGACAAACGTCATCACCAAGCTCACCGCCATCATTAGCATCACCATCAGCACCACCCTTATGGTGGTAGTGCTTGAAGTCGGGGTATTCCTGGCATTGCATCACCATCTTCATCGAAACCATGACCATCACAATAATCATCAGCATTAGCACCACTGCCATCAACGCCAACATCATCCTCAACAACATCATCCAGACCATGGACAGGGTTCCCTTCATCAACATCGTCATGTTCTATCCGCTGAATTGATTTGGGACGTGTGCTGATTAGTTTGATTTAAGGTGGAGGGTTTAGGCTTTAGGAGTTTGGGGGTTTAGGTCCTGAACCTCTTGCGAGGGTCCAGAACCACAGGATTGTGATTATCAAGGTTTTTGATCTTAGGCCTAAAACCTCATTTTGGCACGTACTCGGCGAACTTTGTCCTTACTGGTTGGTTTGTGATCTTATTTGCTTTTATTTGTTATTTGCTATCATTTGCTTTCTAGTTGACCATTTTTGTTTTCTTCGTGCTTGCTTCAAATTCCGGTGCTAACTTCCTGCTATTCTACAACATCGCCGAGGTCAGGGTGATCAAGCGATTCATTGAATAAAGTCATTATCCAATGTCATGTAGCATGACAGTCATCATCCAACGTAATGTAACCTGTACATATAATTAGTGGGGTGATGCTACTCGTCAGTTTCAGTATTTGTTTGTGTTTGGCATTATTTGTTTTTGATTTGTAATTATCTGTCTTTTTATGATGTTGTGTGGTGTTAATTGTTGGTGTTTGTTTGGTGATTGTTTTGTGCAAGTCTGTTGTTGTGTATTTTGGTGGCGTTTGGTCAGGGTCTTCTGCTCAAAACTCCTTCCCAAAAAACGAATCACAACGTCGCCCCTACGGTTATCAGTCTCTCATAGTTGCAGACCTCGGGATAACAAGAATGCTTCGCACATCTTGGATAATACAAAAACCTAGCTTGGGTCGATGAACAACACCGTGTGCCAGATCTTCATCACGTACATCATCGCGGTTCTTCTTTTATCTCTGATATCTGTAATACATTGAAAACATTTCAACAACTTTGAAAGTGCTAAAAAAAATCTGAACTCTTTCGAAAACTTTCAACATATTTCCAGGTTCTTAGAATACTCCAAAAGGCATGTAAAAACTTTGTTGCATGAAAGCAAAGATCAAAAAACTCGATTTGCTTGCATGTGTCTTTACTTGTCTGGATTTGTCTCTATCTGTCCAGAGTTGTCTATGATTGTCCTTTTGGGCGCTTTCTTGACGTTTATTGTCACTATACGTCTTTATTTGTCAATTCTTGCCATGACTGTCGAGCAAGCCCTGGGTTTCTAAGTCCTGTGGTTCCGGACCGTCGCAAAAGGTCAATGATTAGGGTTTAGGGCTTAAGGTTTAGGGTTCAGGGCAGTAGCTGTAGCAGCAGTAGTAGTAGTAGTAGTAGCAGAAGTAGTAGCAGTATTAGTAGTAGCCGAAGTATTCGTAGTAGCAGTAGTAGTCGTCGTCGTCGTAGTAGTCGTAGCAGTCGTAGTAGTCGTCGCAGCAGTAGCAGCAGCAGTAGTAGTTGTGGCATCAGATCAGCTGAAGGACGCGGGACCCAAAAAAAGACTACTCTATATTCTATCTCCACGGCAGCTGTTTCACTGCTGGTGTTAGTAATTGCGATGCTCAACATGATGAGCCTTGGAACTGAAATCAAAGGCTTTACCGTCCCCAATGCTGCGTGCATCATTGCTACCTGCTCTCATGAGCGTCAGTGTTACTACTGTCGGTGCCGCTAGGACTGCGACTAGTGTCTATTAACCCTGCTGCATTATTGCCAAAAACAGCGCCTATAACCATGAGCATTGTCTTTGCTGCTGTGCGTGTGTTGTCGATGTCATTGCTACTGTCTATGTTCAGTTCCGGCTTGGTTACTTAAACCCTAAACCCTAAACCTTTAAAATACACCCTAAACCCTAAACCCTAGTTGAAACTGACATTGCTATTGCTGGTGCTGCTGCGCGGGCGTCATTGCTTATCTGGCCATGAGTCGTGATGGTCAGTCTTGTCACTGCGGGCTTGTATTTCTACCGCTGTCATGTAGTACGTGCCGGCATTAACGCTCGTTTTCGTCCTTGTGCTCTGCTTGTTCATGTCGCTTGTGTTCCGCTTTGGAACTCTGCGTCGTCATGATTTCTAAGGCTTTAGGCTTTAGCTGAAGAGCCTTGGGATAGGCGAGACAGCGCAACCAAGGAAGGAAGCTTCTGCAAGCTGCGGCCGCTGCATAACAGTCGGGCGGATCGATGTTCTGGTAGTAGTCCTGCAGTTGAAACTTCGAGTGGACAAATCAGAAAGAAAAAGAGCAGATCCGTCCACAACCACGATATGCATGCAGCATCCAAGTTTGCATAGGACACGTCTACAATGCTTGTGTGCCCTAAACCCTAAACCCTAAACCCTAAACCACTTTCAACCTGCAAGTCTGTTCCAAGTTCTCTCCGTGACTTGATGATGCCTTCTGCGGGCACCCGTCCTTGATCTCCTCAGTCACCTCCACTGTGCTCTCTACAGCAAGAGCAGTCCAAGGCATCGGCCCCAGCCTTGAAGTCAAACTTGTGGTAGAAGTTCAGCCTACCGTCCACGCCGCAGGGAGCCCTAGATCCTAAACCCTAAACCCTTGAAGGCAAGCGTGACTGGGCCACGCGGTTTTGTTGGAGGTCTGGACGTGGAGATAAACCTCCCGAACCTCATCTGAAACGAAGCAGGCAAAGGCTGTAGACACTCGATGTTGTAGACATAGATATACATACAAACAAAGTGATATACTCATGTACGCGTGTTTATGCCTGCATATCTACATATAGGTGTATGTATGTGTAAATAAATAAATAAATATATATATATATATACAATGCATCTACGCATGTAGCTTATGTGTCTCTCTATCTCTCTGCCTTTCTATATCTATATATATATATATATATAAACTCATGCATATGTGTATATATATATATATATATGTGTGCGTGACTATGTATCTGTGAGCGCACTAGAGTTGCGTATATGTATATGTGTCATATTGCATGTATGTAGGTATGTATGTATGTATGTATGTATATGTATATGCTTATGCATATATGCATATATGCGTATATGCGTATATGCACGTATGCATGTATGCATGTATACATGGATGCATATATGCATATATGCATATATGCATATATGCATATATGCATATGTGTATATATGTATATATGTATATATGTGTATATGTAAATATGTATATATGTAAATATGTATATATGTATATATGTAATTATGTATGTATGCATGTACGCATGTATGTCTGCCTGTCTGTCTGTCTGTCTGTCTGTCTGTATGTATGTATGTATGTATGTATGTATGTATGATGTATGATGTATGTATGCATGCATGCATGTATGGATGTATGTATATGTGTACGTTTATATATATATATATTGAGCTGTGTATCTACATTTGCACATCTTATGATATTACTTACAGATATGCGTACTAATACCTATATATATATATATGTATACTAGTTGATTTATCTGAGTACTTATTTTGTATACTATTACTGTTACAACTAGTTCTAAGTGAACGAGGGCAATCGAAAGAATAATGAGGCTCGAACATCGTCCTTGACGGATTCCTCCTTCTGGGCCTGAGGGCAGCAAACCCTAAACCCTAAACCCCTAAACCCTAGACCCTTAACCCTAAACCCTAAACCCATCCTTCTGGGCCTGAGGGCAGAGAGCGACTCGAAACGAACGGCATACTTTCGGGTTCAGCTTTCAGGGTTGACGGATTACCTGGATCCTAAAGAAACTACCATTCGAGGGTTCCATATTATGATGTCCTTATACAAGTCCTCAAAGGGGTAAGTTCTTCAGTGTCTCGGTAGGGATAGGTGGACAGGTTTTAGGATTAGGCTTTAGTGGTTTAGGGTATAGGGTAGATCCTAGAATCAATAACACCTCCTGACCACTCGTAAGAAACAACCTGACTTGTTTCACTCCCGCACATAAAACTATGGCAACTATGGCTGTGGCCGTAACTACTGACTATCGCTGCTGCTGCTGCTACTGCTGCTTCCTCGTGCTGCTGCTCCTGCGACTACTACTACCACGATTGCCGATGCGCCTGATACTTTGGAATTTTTCAAGCAGTGTGAAAATTGTGCTAGTGATACGACCACCACCAAAACCGCCAGGACGACTACTACTACCGCTGCTACTTCTACAGGTACCACTACCGCGACGACAACCTGCGACGCTAACTATAACGACGACAATAACTTGCTCTGGCTTTGTGCTACGGGTATGAAGATGGCTTTTCTTGACCTTGGTGTATTGGTGCTCGTGTGTCCTGGTTATTGATAGAACTAGCATGAAGGCTGCTCCTGGTAAACCGGTATTGAGTAAAAAGACATGACAAGGAAGCATTTCCTGCAGGCTACATGCTGTTGATACAGACCTGCCCAAAATCTTCCATCTGCACTGCTGCAAGCACTCCAAATATCCCTGGGATGTAACCCTAAACCCTAAACCCTAAACCCTGGGATGTTCTTCCCTGGGATCTTCTTCGCCTTGTCCACAATCCACTGAACTAGCTGAGACCTCGGTTGGGTAGCCCATCGGCTCACGCACCCAGAGCCCTGCAGTCATACTGAGTCAAAGACGCCAGAGATCGGCCTCTATACCTCGGCCACCACGGGCATTAGGGTTGCTATCATAACATAATCATAGTCGTTACTCTCGTAGAGCCGTAGAAAACTATGCTACACCATTGCAAAATTTCGTCGGGATGGAAAATTCGAAGCGATGTGTTCATTACTGTGTTGGGCTTGGTTCCCCTTTCCAGTTCTTCAGCTCAGCTCCTTCCACCACAGCACACCACTATGTCACCCTGTCCCGGGTACTCTGTACTGCACCTATGCCTTGCCAGCTCCCTTTCCTTAAGCAGCAGCCTATCCTGTCACTGCTGCACATGCATCGCACCAACATCTTCGCCAAAGAATTGAGCATGCCGAAGATTGCCTGGACAAGATACACTACTGGAAGAAAGCTGCTTCCATGCGAGGACTATTCACAAGCTTTGAGTAAAGGGGAAGACGCATCTGCTACACTCCACACTGCCTAAGACTCCTCGGATCCTGTGTACCAATACAGGAGCCTTCTCTATTGACCAAGAATATCTCAACAAGCAAATACTTGCAATACGGTCCGCGGCCAACTTGCGATTCTTTCGTCTGGAGTGAGGCTACTCTCAGCACCTTTGCCCGAGGCACTCCGGCTTGAGTTCCTTTGATGCCACCACAGGACTGAAGACTAATCCACAGGGTTGACAACAAAAAAGAAGAGTCAGCGATGTTACTCACAGTGGAAAAGCTCTCGATGGAAATAACAACAAAGCACTGATCTGGAAAGATGAAGATCCTAATCATCATCAGTATCGGCAGAGTCATGATCATCAGCCTCACGGCCATCATGACACTCACTGGCCACAGGCTTGAACATATGTAATGTCTATGAAAAGCTACATGCTTTCTGCGTGTGCAATTAGAGCCGAAGCCTTCCGCTACCAAATTCAGCGGCAAGTCTCCATGGCACACCCAAAAGGACAAAAGGCCGATGACTTCCAAAAAAATCGCATTACCAGCATCTGAGCTATGCACGGTTTGAGCACTGAAAGCGTCATGATGTAGAGCGCCTGCTTCAATCAGTGATTATATGGGTAGTTCTCTAATATCAGGTCCTTTTCGGGTCCTGTCTATAACGGTGCCGTACTATTTGGGGCACCTAAAAAGGGTCCTACTTTTGAGAACTACCTATAGGTCAGCCGGAAGCTTGGCAACTTTGGCACTGACAAACGAGTTGCGGTTGCTGGATTGAACTGGTTTGAGCTTCTCTGCTGTTCTGAAGATCTCCTGCAAAAAACGACTGGAGCTAACCCAAGAACCATCACAATTGAAGCAGAACTTACCGTCACAAGCAACCAGCCTTGCCCCCTTCTTTTCTTTCTTCCGGCCGGCAGCATATGGATCCTCACTTTAGAGCTTTAGGGAGTTAAGGACTTCGCGTGGCAGGGAGCTGCTTCAACTGAAAACTGGGCAGGCAACCGACAAGAACGTCGGCATAGAACCTCGGCTTCAATTCGCCCGAGCCGGGCTGCGAATGACAGCCAACGTGCAGAGACTTGTCAACAGGTGCTGCGGGCCCTGACCCCAAGCGGCAGTACTCCAAGCGCTTCTTGAGATCCTCGTAGAATTGGTCCTGTGTAAAGTCTCGTGGTAGATTCTTGTAGATACAACAAGTACACGCACGAATCGCTTATTCCGCTCGGGGCCGGAGGGAGTCGAGGGAAGCAATTGCTGTCACTTACTGCTGCTTGAGATAGAGAATATGGTTTCCTTGTGATGGTCTCTTGAATTGAAATCCTGCACAGATGAATGCCACCGAGGCATGGATGCCGCCTTGTAGGTGACCGGGAAGGTGTAGGTATTCAGCTTCTTGAGCTGTCCGATATTCCTTGCAAATCCCAAACGATGCTGCTCATGATGATCCTGCTGACGGCGATGATGCTGCTGATGATGGTGATGATGATGACGATGATGATGATGATGATGGTGATGATGATGATGCTGATGATGCTGACACTGATGCTGCTGGTGATGATGGTGATGATGATGATGATTGTGATGCTGATGGTGAAGGTGATGGTGATGATGATGGTGATGATGATGATGATGATGACGATGATGATGATTGTGATGGTGATGGTGAAGGTGATGGTGATGATGATGGTGATGATAACCATGATGGCGATGATGATTGTGATGCTGGTGGTGATGATGATGGTGATGATGATGGTGATGCTGATGGCGATGGTGATTGTGATGGTGATGCCGACGGTGATGATTGCGCTTGGGGCGGTGATGCTTGTGATGGTGGAGCTTGTTGTTGCTCTTGGTGGTGCTGCTGATACTGGTGCTGATGCTCAGTGGCATACAAGGGTTGTGGTGGTCGGGGGAGGTAGCAGCGGGGGATGGGGGTGGGTGGTGGCGGTGACACTGGTGCTCGCACTGAAACTGCTGCCGAATGTGCTGGCGGCATCTATGGGGATGAAGGAGAGGATGAGGATGAGGACGAGATGATGAGGATAAAGATGATGACGACGATGGCGACGACGACGTTGAGCTGATGATGCTGATGATGGTGATGATCATGATGGTGATGATGATGAAGAAGAAGAAGATGATGATGATCACGATTGCGATAATGATTATCATCATCATGATCATGCACATGAACTTGGCAACGATGGTTGCAAATGGCAAAAGACACTATATGTTTCCATCATGGCTTGCATCAGCCGTCTTACGCCCACCAGCACCATTACCATGGTTCATGAACAGATTGATGTTCAACGCACGCTTGTGTTCTGACTACCACAATGTACTCGTGGTGTGATTCTCACGACCAGGCTCACTGGCTGCACATCATCATCATCATCATCATCATCATGGTCATGCCGTTGCTCTGAGTACTCTAGCTCGAACTGTTCGGAACGGGCGTTGTCATCCTGGCCAACCAGATACCGTGGTTCAGGCAAGACAGAGCATGGTGTGTGCTTCCATCTCACCGAACCACATGAAGTTCCGAAAGAAGGAACGGAATCCCACCTCGCTTCGTCCAAGTGTCTTCTCTGTGAGGTTTCCAAGATCGAGCTTGAGCGGCTTGCGCCTGCTGAGTCAGCGCCCGATTTTCCACAGGGTGATGGCTGTGTGACAGCACCCGACCCACCCAAGAAGATATGAGAAAGCCCATTCGATCGAACGTTGTATCTTTGCGAAGATCCCGCGCACTCTAAAACCCTAAACCCCGGCTTCTCCCTGCTGCTGGAGGCCGCGCTTCCGTTGGCCTGCAGCATGGCAATCAGAAAAGCCGGAAGCTTTGGGAAGATGAGGTGTAGCGCTTAGAGTTTAGGGTGTGGGGTTTAGGCTTTAAGGTTTCGGGTTTGAGGTTTAAGGTTTCCACCAGGCATGGTGTTGCCACTGCACTTAGTACTAGTGTTATCAGTATTATCACCATCCTTGTCAGTAAGCAGTGTAATCATTTTTTTGTAATATCATGATTGTCATGATCACTAAACTTGTGACTGCCCTCGGCATGCAAACTTTGACAATCCCAGTCCAAATAAGAGCCACAGCCCCTCCTCGGTGTCTTTTCGCCAAGGAGGGGCTGTGATTTGGCTCTGATTTAGGCTGTGGTTTGGGGGCCCACCTTCGCCAGAAGCCCCGGGCTCACATCCCGAACCACAGCTCAAGGTTTAGGGGTTTAGGTTTAGGGTTTGGGGTTTAGGGCTCACAGCCAAAATCACAGCAAAATCTCGGCAAAATCACAGCCCGTCCTTGGTGCAGGGGGGCTGTGCTTTGAGTTGGCTGTGATCTGGGCCATGATTCGTGCTTGAAGCGGGGCTGTCATTTTTGGCTGTGGGACAGAGCTGGAAGAAGCACCGCAGCTTCACATTTGGCTGATCTCAGTGGTTGCATGCATTCGCTTATATGACACAAAGAATATGTATACACACTATGATATACAATGAGTCATAATGTGACATGTGATACGAAATATAGCATGACACATATACCTGTATATATATATATATATATACATATACATATACATATACATATACATGTATAAGTAATGTATAACACGAAACCCCTCAGACCCTAAGCCTTCTCACCACTGGGGAGCGGATACGCTTCGGATCGCTGCTTTCCCCGAAGCCGTGTGCGCTCCTTGGCTTAAAACACGCACTCCACTTCTCCATATTTTTTTGTGGGGGGGGGGGGGG
>CAJNDV010036241.1:85062-100990 GCA_905221635.1 Symbiodinium sp. CCMP2456
AGCACTTCCTTAAACCCTAAACCCTAGACCCTGAACCCTGAATCCTAAACCCTAAACCCGAAACCCTAGACCCTAGACCCTGAACCCTAAGCTTCCTAAACCCTGAACCCGAAGCCGGTCCGAAGCCTTTAGACCTATCTGCAGATCGCTGCAACCTGGGACGCAGGCTGTGAACTTCTTCGTCGCGAGGGGCCAGGTCCTTCGGGAGGGCTTAGGTTTTGGGGGGTTGGTTTTTTTTTTAAATGCAATAGGGTTTAGGGGTTAGGGTTTAGGGTTTAGGGTTTAGGGTTTAGGGTCTAACGGCTTCGGGTGTAAAGAATTTGGGGTTTAGGCTTTAGGGTTTTTGGGGTGGGTTTAGGGTTTAGGGTCCTCAAGAAACCTCTTGTGAAGATCCTCTGCATGCAGCACAGAGACAGGGAGCATTGCTGGGTTTGAAATCTGAGCACGCGAGGTTTCTTCGCGCCTCCGCGGTGCTCGCTTCCTCGGGTTCGCCTTCGCCTTCGCTGCCTGTTTTCTCCTGCAGGGGTTTCGGGCTTAGGGTCTAGGGGGATCATAAACCCTAAACCCTAAAAATCCCTAAACCGAAGCAAAGCAAGACAGCCTTGGCCGCTTTCTTTGCAGCCTCTTTGGGGGGATTCTTCAGGACGTCCTGAGAGAGACAGGTCCGATAGGACAAGAGTTGATTTCTCTTAGGGCTTTCAGGGTTTTTGGGGTTTAGTGTTCAGGAGTTAGGGTGTAGTGTAGGGTTTCGGCTTTAGGGTTTCAGGGTTTTGGGGGTTTTTGGGTTTTTGGGGAGCTCGTCCTTCAGCATGCGCTGGAGGGCTGCAACATCGTTGCCGTCCTGAGGTGAGAATCTCACAAGGACACAGCTGAGCTGCTCTAGGAGCCTCCAAAGACCCCTCCCCCTCCCTCCCTCTTGGAGGGTCGGGGGACGTAGTACATGGTTATTTTATGGACTTATAAGTACTATAACCCCCAATTAGGGTCCCTTTTAGGGTACTTATAAGTCTGCTAATTACCTACTTACTAAGTCCCCCTCCCCCTCCCTCCCTCCAAGAGCTGCAGGGCCTGGTCTGTAGAAGGCATGGTGACCAAAACTTTCGTCGCGGTCTTCTCGAATCGGGTCTGTCGCAGCTGAACTTGGAGGACCATGGGACTTAGTAAGTAAGGTTATAAGTCCCCTAATTGGGGGTTATAAGTATAGTTACCTTAGTTATAGCCCTACTTACTAAGTCCCATGATCCTTTAAGAGGAGGCATCTGCGGCAGCCCACCCTGCAAGCCACATGCCGCCTGTCCCGAGGGTGCCTCATTGCCCGAGCCTCGGCGGGCAATTCGAATCACAGACTTCCCCCAAACCCTAAACCCTAAACCCTAACCCCAAACCCTAAACCCTAAACCCTAACCCTAAACCCTAAACCCTGACCCTAAACCCTAAACCTCCAGGCCCCGAGCCGAATGGTGCACGCCCGTTCAGGCTGAAAAACTGGTCGGCGAAGCCCTCAGAGGAACTCTCATCCAAGAACAGGGATCGCGAGACGTTTAGGGCTTTCAGGCTCAGGGCTCTAGAGTTTGGAAGTTTACGGCTTGTTTAGGGTCATGGGGCTTCAGGTTCGGCGTCAAGGGTCCAGGAGTTCTTCGAATTCCTCTTAAAAACCCTCTAAACCATAAGCCCGAAGCTTCAAACCCTTGAAACCCCCAAACTCCAAACACCAAGCCTTAAACTCCAAACCCCCTTAACCCTCCCTAACCTAAACCCCAAACCCTAAACCCTAAACCCCAAACCCTAAACCCTAAACCCTCCCTGAACCCGAAGTTCACCTTGCTCCCTGAGACCCAGGCCAAGAGACGACGGGCACCCTGCTCCCAGAAGGAGACCTGCAGAGCAAATGGCCTAACGATTTAAGGTTTCAGTCTTTAGGGTTTAGGGTTTAGGGGTTTAGGGTTTAGGGGTTTAGGGTTTAGGGTTTAGGGTTTAGGGTTTAGGGTTTAGGCGTTTAGGGTTTAGGGATTAAGGGGCCTTTATGGAGAGGGTTCCCTTAAAGGGTTCCTTAAAAGGGATGCTATAAGGGGGTTCTAAGACTAGTGTGGGAGAGTATTTAGGCCCGTATATTACGCACCTATTCTTATTTTGCCTCCGCTGAAGGGCTCAGGGCGTAGAGTTTTGGGGTTTAGGCGCCTAGGGTTGAGGGCTCAGGGTTGGGATTCAGGGTGGGTTTAGGGTTCCGAACCCTAAACCCTAAACCCTAAACCCTAAACCCTAAACCCTAAACCCTAAACCCTAAACCATGACCGGCCGGCTTCCTGAAACCTGGGCGCAGCAGCATCCAGCCGCCTTCTGGTGGTGGTGCACGCGCAGTGCTTGCAGCTCCGTTGCTGCCTGCCAACTGCTAGAGGGTTTAGGGGTTCGGGTTTAGGGTTTAGGGTTTCGGGTTTAGGGTTTAGGGTTTAGGGTTTAGGGTTTAGGGTTTAGCTAGCTCTCATATGTGGCTAGTTCTCCAAGTCAGGGTCCCCTTTTAGGGTCCTTTTCAAAAGGGGGCCGTACTATTTGGGGACCTACAATGGGACCTTAATTTAGAAAACTAACTACCCATTATTTAGGTGTTGGGATTAAGCATTTCGGGCTTAGGGTTTGGATGTTGTGTGTCGCAACTCCCTTTTGTCACATTAACTACTCCCGAAATCCTTAAAACTATCCCAGGTAGCCGAGCATCTGTGCAAAAACGAAAACGTGTCTGTGGCTCCTAGAACCATGAGGATCTCCCTCTCTCATTTGCTCGTTCTCTTTTTGTGTCTTTCGTTCTCTGCGCAGTATACACCCACACATGTGTGCACCCATACCCCCCCTCCCCCCCCCAATGGTATCCTCCCAAATACACGGGGTCTGGAGCCTTGGGTGCCTGTGCGGAGGGCCTCTGTTTCAGAGGGAGACGCAATCTCCGAAGCTCCAAACCCCCGCCGTTACACAGGGGGGAGGCGGGATGATCAGAGGCACAACCATTGAAAGAAGGCCTAAACCAAACCACCCAACCGTTCCACACGCAAGCTCAAGGCCCAAGCCGTTCCACACAGGGGAGGGGGGATGACTAAGTGGGGGATACCATTTGAGGGGAAGGGTGGGGAGGGGGGGGTCTCGCCGGGGCGCAACCTGACTCACGCACCGGACAACCTGCCTGACAGACGCCCTCCTGGCCTTGGAAGCTCTAGCAATACCGCAGTACTAGCAGCAGCGAGAGCAGCAACAGCGACAATCCTCGTTCATGGCGACAGGGGGGGTGGAACAAGTCTACCGTCTACCGACCAGCATGAAGGTGGCTCCGGTCTTTGTGAATTAAACAGCTTGGTTCTAGACCACCCTCCGCACTGACGCGACGTTGGAACGCCAACGACTTATTGGCCCCAAACCCTAAACCCTAAACCCTAAACCGGCTTGACTAGACGGGACTGCTGCTAAGTCCGTGGCCTGCTGCAGCTCTTGCTGAAGCATGTGCACTGTCTGTCGAAGCTTCGGCACCTTGGTGTCATAGGATGCAGAAGTCCAGCCTTTTAGGGTTTAGGATTTAGGGTTTAGGGTTTAGGGTTTAGGGTTTAGGTTAACTGCGGACATGAGGAAAAACTTCATCATGTATGCTTCTCTGAAGCTGCTGTGCTTAGGCGGGTGTTATGACAACCGCTCGTACAAGTCTTACTGTTGCTGTTTCATTGCTGATGCTACTCTGCTCTATCACTACTTGACATCATTACGGCGAACCACTAACAGCAGTGGTAGCAACGATGGGGCTATTTTCGAAAGCTACAAAGGGAACCGGAACCTTAAGGAATAGCTTAAATAATTCTCTAAGCTTCACTTTCAGTCGTTGTGGCCGCCGGCAACCCCTGAACCCTAAACCCTAAACCCTAAACCCTAGACCCTAGACCCTAGACCCTAGACCCTAGACCCTATACCCTAAACCCTAAACCCTAAACCCTAAACTCAAGGCCCTGAACCTCAAGCTCGGGGTCGGGCCTCGTCCTTGGAGGAGGATTCCATGGACCTAAGGACGTGTGCGACAGCTTGTGGCGGTGGGCTCAAGAATTAGGATTTAGGGCTTAGGGTTTCATGCTAGTTTTCTTTCATGCGCAATGGCCCTTCCTCAAGGTTTAGGATTAGGGGCCTTAATACTTTGAATAGGGTTTCGCGCCCATTATACTTGAGTTATAATAGGGAACCCCCAAAAAATAGCATAGGTAATTGTTTAGGCCCCTATACTAGGGGCTTGGGCTTGAGGGTTCAGATGCTGGGCTCCCGTCTCGCTCTCTTGCCGACTGACCTTCAGCTCCAAGTGCCATTCATTGACTTCGACTCCAAATCCATTTGGGTAGTTCTCTATCTTAGGGTCCCTTCCCTTTTGTAAACCCTAAACCTTAAACCCCAAACCCTAAACCCTAAACCGTGGCAGCCTTGTAAAAAGAACGCCAAGAAGGGACCCTAAGTTCGAGAATTACCCCTTTGCAAACGAGCCTTTATGTACTGCTCAAGCTCTTGAATCCGGTCCTGCAAGGATGCAAGGGCAAGGTCGGTTGAGGGTTTAGGGTTTAGGGTTTAAGGTTTAGGGTTTAGGGTTTAGGGATGGTTGACAGGGAGACTGCCCCGGCCTCTGCGGCAGCACACCTCTTCTGCACTTGTTGGTGCTCTTCCTCGGTCGGAAGACTGCTTTCGGAGCATACTTAGGGTTTAGGGTTTAGGGTTTACGGTTTAGGCATTACACTATTCTGGGTAGGGACTATAATAAAGGGAAACTTTCATGAATCGTTCAGACTCACGCTGCGGCACTTCATGCGGAGATGCAGTGACGCAAAGCCCGCGACGAAGCCGACCATGGCAGCCCAAGGGGCCAACTGCCTCAGATAACAAGAGTTCAGGGTGCAGGGTTTACGATTTAGGGTTTAGGGCTTTAGGGTCAAAGCCAAAGCTCTTCTACCTAAGGCCAAATACGCCCCTCATTTTTACGTCCCTGATGAACTCAATAAAGCGTAACCATAAACCCTTTTGTAACCCCCGAATTCTTGGCCGAAGATCCACCAAACCACGAACAAAACACACCCAAACAGAAGCATGTCAACTGCCTTCGTGATCTCCAAAGGCTTGCAGGACCCTGAACCCTAAACCCTAAACTCTTAACCCCTAAACCCCTAAACCGTCAACCCTTGAACCCTCAACCCCTAAAGCCCTAAACCCTAAACCCCCTTAACCCTCAACCCCTTAAGCCCTGAACCCTAAACCCCCTGAACCCTGAACCCCTAAACCCAGGCACCGGGAGCAGGACTCTGAAGGGTCGCTAGGCAGAGCTCTGAGAGAAAAGCCCTGGCAAACGGCACTCAAAGGGCCGTCGGAAGGCCAAGAAACTTAGGGTTTAGGTTCCAGGGCTTAAGGTCACTAGTTCTTGGTGGGGTTTAGGGTTTAGGACTCACGACTTTTAGAATAGGGTTTAGGGTGTAGGATCAAGGGTTCAGGGTTTAGGGCATAGGGTGTCTGTAAAGTACAAGGGTGCCTTTATGGGCTATTATACGTTTTTCGTGTCGATACCGTGTGCCCAAAATTTCAGGCTTGAGGTTCTGCTTTAAGCTTTTGGGGTCCTTCAAAGATACCGTTGAGGGTACCCCTAAACCCTAAGCCCTGAACCGAAAGGCTTCCGGGCTTTGGGGCTTTGGGGGGTTCAGAGGGTATGTAGAAAGGGTTCTGTGGCGCGGCAAGGGTGTTCTAAGGATGCTTACACTCTGAGGTTTCCGGGGTTTCGGGCTTAGGGTTTCGGCTTTAGAGTTTAGGGTTTAGGCTTTCGGTTTTTTTGGGGGGGGTTCAGAGCCTCGAGCTTCAGGGTTTGCTACAGGGGCCTTATTAGTTAGCATAGGGTTGTGGGGTATATTATACTATAATTATACTACGGAATTTTTGAAAGGTAGTTATTTAAGCCCTAAACCCTAAACCCTCAACCCCATATGAGGGTTTGAAGAAAAGGCTTTAGTGCCTCGATTTAGTAGTTTCTTGTCTCGCGTGGCACCCGCAAGGTCTGGTGAAACCTTGGAGGCTTCTTGCTAGATCTTAAACAACTGCCCTGAATAATTACAATTGGGTTTAGGGTTTAGGAGCTATCATAGAACAGCTTATTCAAGCTTCCATATTAGATCAGGCCTTAGCGTCAGGTCGTGTGAAGGGCCACTACTGCCTGCTTGGCTGTAGCTTCTGCAGTGCCAGTAGAACCCCGCAGCACCTTTTGCGGCTTTTTTATTTAGGGTTTAGGACTTAGGGTTTAGGGGACAGGGCTGATGGCTGATGCCAGCCACTGCCAAGAACAGCGATACGACCCCCAATGCCACGCGGTACAGACTGAGGTCCCCTCCTGGATCTTATGCTACTGCATACAATGTATGTGGGAACCCCAACCCTCTAAGCCCTAAACCCTGAACCGTACCAGACCCCATAAACCCTAAACCCTATCAAACCCCATAAACCCTAAACCCTACCAAACCCCATAAACCCTAAACCCTACCAAACCCCATAAACCCTAAACCCTACCAAACCCCATAAACCCTAAACTCTACCAAACCCCATAAACCCTAAATCCTACCAAACCCCATAAACCCTAAACCCTACAAACCCGATAAACCCTACAAACCCTACAAACCCGATAAACCCTAAAAGCCCTACAAACCCGATAAACCCTAGACCCTCCAAACCCTATAAACCCTACAAACCCTACAAACCACACAAACCCTACAAACCACATAAACCCTAAACCCTACAAACCCTACCAAACCCTATAAACCCTAAACCCTAAACCCTACCAAACCCCATAAACCCTAATTTTAAACCCTACCAAACCCTATAAACCCTAAACCCTAAACCCTACCAAACCCTACAAGCCCGATAAACCCTATTAAAAAAACAAACTCAAGCCTGACCCGCTGCCTCTTCGCCGCCTCCGAGTTCCTTGATCCGGTGCTTGAGTCGGGCCAGTTCCCGACGGGCCTGCGGCGACTTTTGGACTTTCGGGGTGTAGGTTTAGGGTTTAGGGTTTAGGGTTTAGGGTTTAGGGTTGAGGGTTGAGGGTTTAGGGTTTAAGGCTTGGTGTTTAGGGTTTAGGGGTTTAGGGCTCAAGGGGGCCAGGGGGCTTGGGGTTTAGGGTATAGGGCTTAGGGCTGCGATCATTCAGAGGATCAAGCTTTCGTGTCTGGGTGTTGTTGTTGTCGTGGGGCTCCGGGGTGTTAGGGTTGCGACTGGGCTCCAGGGTTTAGGGTTTAGGGTTTAGGGTTTAGGGTTTAGGGTTTAGGGTTTAGGGTCGGGTTCATAGTAGGCAGGCAGTGGTTTCTTGAAGGGCAGCGGTGATCCGAAATACGATGGGTACAAAAGCTGGGTCAATAGGGTGCTACGATGAAGCACTCTGACCCCATCTACATCCCCACAACAAGTAGGTATGTATGTATGTATGTATGTATGTATGTATGTACGTATGGTATGAGTGTATGGGTATGTGTATGTATGTGCATGTCCATGTCTATGTCGATGTGTATGTCTATGCGTATGTCTATGTGTCTGTGCATGTGTGCATGTATGTTTGTATGTATGTATGCATGTATGTACGCATGTCTGTGTGTATGTGTGTATGTGTGTATTTATGCATGCATACATGCATGCATGTATGTATGTATGTATGTATGTATGTATGTATGTATGTATGCAGATATGGACGCAGATATAGATGCAGATATGTCCAGATTTGTACATACACACACTTTGACGAATGGACCAGCAGATAGCGGACAAATGGGTAATGTAGCCTGACGATCCCTGGCAACAGGGGGGATGGTTTTGAGCTTACAACGCCCGCCTGGCATTCCAGCTCAGCTTTCTCTCGCCGAACCTGAGACGGAGTTCAGGTTGTTTGAGGGCTAGAACTCTGATGGAAGTTCTGCTGCCTCTTGGGCACGAGTCAATCAAGAAGGCTGGTGTTGGTCTTGAACGGAAAAGAGATCCTGCGCATGCCTCTAGAGACTTCTATGCGAGCTGTCAAACGGACAGCTCATCAAAAAAAAGCAGCTGCTGCTGTCCACAGTGCCATCTCATCACTGTGCAGTGAAGGGCAGTGCAGCATGTCAGCATGTCATTAAATTGGTATCTATTGCTTTGCATGCCGTGCACTCTGGCGATGCGAACCTTCTCGACTTCGCGAAGGCTTTCACTGCGGACCTGCCCAATCGAGCAAGCTATGTAAGTCCTACCCCCTCATACCAACCTTCCGATAACCTTTGTTCAGCCATCCATACCAACAGTGAACAACGACCAGACAAGAAAACAAACACAACAGCAACAGTAACAGCAGCATCTGAACAACAAGCAAAGAGAAGTTGCAATAGTCACTAGATACAGGAGTAACAAGCACAGTAGCAAAACCAGCAGCATGCAGGTGCGAGTGCGATGAAAAAACGCTGACTGCAATAACCAGATGAAGACAGCAATACTAAGAGCGAATGCAAAATCCCATAGCAGTTACATGGCACCTTGCAGACCGCAGCATGCTGACACTGTTTTCCACTACCACGGGTACGATCACTCTGACTATGATGGCGATGTCCGACTGCTACAGCTGCAACGACCACCACCACCACCACCACGAAAATTAATGCACTGCTGCCGCCTACTGCTGCTACCGCGACAACGCCATCTCTGCTGCAATTAGTCTTTCGACTCTTCTGCTAGAACTCGCTGTGTTCCGATCCCTACTCTACGCTTTGCCTGTTCTGACTTTGGTTGAACGATTCTCTAGATTCTTTGGTTGAACGATTCTCTAGATTACAGCTCCTTTGGAATCCTCCAAGTAGTCTGGCACTTCTGAAGTCAGGGTCCCAAAAGCCGCGGTAACTTCGAGAACCACTCGTATTGGTCAGCTGTGTTCATGCCACGACCCCTCACTCCGAAAGCTTCTCTACACCGCAAGCCCTAAACCCGAAACCCCGGTCACGTCTAGTCGAAGAGGGAATGCAAAACCACTGTTTTCAGAAAGCCAATGGCAAGTCTGACGTCCATGAACCAGCTGGGCAGTCCGAAAACGAATCAGGCACTGCGCCCTTTGAAATCGCGTCTCAACAGCCATCTCTTCCGGAAGGCATCCTGCTGCAAAAGCAGCGCTGCTTCTCTGCGACTGAGCTGACTGATATTGCTCGGGACAGTACCGGTCTCAGATGCTGGCGTCAGCTGGGGTGGACTGCTGCTCGACTTAGCAGGTGTGGTTGACATGGCAGCTTGCAGCTTGGCCTTCTTCTTCTCCAACTCGCTCTGCATCTGCAGCTTCTGCTCGCGCTTCTTCGCAATCTCAGCCTCCAGCTCTTGGGCTCTCGTTTTGAGAGCCCCACAGGCCTGAGCCAGCCGTGTTGTCGGCGCAGCTGTGCCCGCAAGGAGACCTGGCAAACCTTGCAGCTGGCTGTCGATGGCCTGCTGCAACACGGCGTTCAAGGTCTTGAAGCGCCTTATCTCTTTCTTCAGCTCCGTATTCTCCGCCTGCATTTGGGTCATGAAGGCCTGTGCCTTTGGCAGGAGGGCGGCAGCATCTCCGGCCAACATGGCAGCTTGAACCATGCGCCTCGATATGCCAACAACACACAAGATCCTAGCCTACCATATGCGCAATGCTGGGCTGAGAAACAACGATACAAAGGCCAAAGTGCATGCTGGTCTGAAAGAATAGAATATACCCTATCTGCAGGCTTGTGCTTTCCAGATGCTCTGGGTCTACGCAACAACTTGGAACCGAAGCCGGCGATGCTGCATGCACCAAGAGAAAGAACTTTCGATACTAAACCATCGATGATGAAGGTGTAGGTTTGGGGTTTAGTTCAAGGAAGCTACAGGTGGGGAGTTTAGGGTATATCGGGCTTCTATGAGGCTTCCATAAGGTATAAAGGTATAGACCTTCTATACGGCTCCTATAATAACGGTAACTACCCACCAGAACATGTCCTAGACTTAGGGGAAACCCTAGACCGTCCTAAACCCTAGACCATCCTGCAGCCCCCAAAACCTCTCAGCTTAGGGTTTAGGGTTTAGGGTTTAGGGGGTTAGGGTTTAGGGTTTAGGGTTTGGGAACCTTGCAGAACTGCCGACTTCGCCTTCTGAAAGCTCCTAGACTGAACCATTTATAATAACCCTTGCTTAAAGGATCATGGGACTTAGTAAGTAGGGTTATAACTAAGGTAACTATACTTATAACCCAAATTTGGGGACTTATAACCTGACGTACTAAGTCCCATAGTCCTCCAAGTAAACTAAGCACCCTCTCTAAATCACGAACCATAAACCCTAGACCTAGACTGCCCCCTAAATCCAAAAACCCTAAAATCCCTCAAACCCTGCACCCCACAGCGCGCCCCCCTCCCCCCCACTCCCCCAAACCCTAAACCCTAAACCCTAAACCCCAAACCCTAAACCCTAAACCAAAAAAAAACAGCGTAGCCTCTGCCAACTGTCGACTCCACTCCGCCTTCCCCTCCGCGAAGTCGTTCGCCTGAAGAGTTTGGGTGCAATGACAAACAGTAGTTGGTTTAGGGTGTAGGGTTTAGGGTTTAGGGTTTAGGGTTTAGGGTTTAGGGTTTAGGGTTTAGGGTTTAGGGTTTAGGGTTAATTGGAACTATCATACTTCGAACAATGCCCGTAATATAATCATCAGCATCATAACCACAACATGAATAGCTGATAGACAAATACATGACAACATAAAAAGGACAATCATAATAGCAATAATAATAGTAATAGTAGTAACGATAGCACTAACAATAATAACAATAATGATAGCCATGGCAATAGTAGTAGTAAGAAGAAGAAGGAGGCTGCTATAAGAAGACTTCTTTGAAGACTTCTTTAAACCCTCAACCCAACCCTAAACCCTAAAGTTCCAAGGGTTCTAGCAGGGTTCTCAAATTCACGATCTCACAATGTAGGCTCCATGTCACTTGTCCAGTATCCTAGGGGGCACGAAAGGTCACTTTCGGTCCAACATCGGGATTGCAGAACCCAAAAAGCTGAAGGTTACCTGCTCCACTACTACTTGGAGGCCCAGGGGACTTAGTAAGTAGGTTATAAGTAGAGTTATAATTGGGGTAACTCCATTTAGGGTACTTATAACTCTACTTACAACCCCCTAAACCCTAAACCATAAACCCTAAACCCTAAACCCTAAACCCTGAACCTACTTACTAAGTCCCCTGGGCCTCCAAGTAAGCCATGTTAGGTCCCTCTGTCGCCTGGTTGCGAATGTAGCGGTGCAGCTCCTCCATCCGCTCTTCCTGAGATCTGGGGGTTTCCGAAAATTAGGGGTGCCTTATTTTGGGGTCCTTATAATAAGGATCCTATTATTTAGGGTACTATATTAGGGTCCCCTTTTTTCGGAAACCCCCTGAACAAGATCACACTTGAACGCCCGTCCCTCATCCGCCTCATCCCGAATCCCTAAACCCTAACTTATCCCAAAACCCTAATCCCAAAACCCCAATCCCGGAACCCTGAACACCACATCGCTAATATAGGGGCCTAAGTAACTACCTATACTATGTTGGGAGATCCTTCGTTTAAAAAAGAGTATAGTATACCCCCAAAATCTTATTCTAATTATTAAGGCCCCTATATCCTTAGAGTAGCCCTTATAGAACCCTTTAAGGAACCCTTGAAAGGCCCCTAAACCCTAAACCCTAAACCCTAAACCCTTGAAAGGCCCTTCTTCGTACGTCTCAAAGCGCTCCCTCTGAGGTCACGGCGGCCCGGGGATCCCTCGGTGACCATTCGCGGCTCCTGGAGGATCCTGGCAGTCCGGTTTAGGGGCTCCTTCTAGGGTTTAGGGTTTAGGGTTTAGGGTTTAGGGTTTAGGGTTTAGGGTTTAGGGTTGAGGGCTCCTTTTAAGGACAAGGCTCCTTTAAGGGCTCCTTTTAAAGGGTGCTATAAGGGTTTCTCAAGTTTAGGGCCTGGGGGTGTTTAGTCTAGGATCTTTAGGCACTCGGGGCTCTTATGCAGCTTATGAAAGCTTTTGGTTTAAGGCTTAGGGTTTAGGGTTTAGGGTGTAGGCGTTGGTTTGTGGCTTCGGTCACGAACTTGGGGTTTCGAGGGCTTTGGATTCAGGGCCACTAAGGCGAACGGGCCAGGGTTTCTGGCTTCGGGCCGTATCAGGGTTTAGGAGCCGCTGGCCTCTGCAAACAAAGGTTTCTGGCTTTCCATAGGCCTTTGTAATATCTCCTGTGGTATATTAAATATATAATATCTAATATGTAGCGTGCCAATTTATCTAGCATAAAATATCTAATATGTAGTTTACCAATATATAGCATATAATTACTAATGTGTAATTTATCAATAATTATATAGCATGCATGGTATCTGGATAGGGCAAGGGACTTCGGGGCTACTGCGGCCGCCTGGAGCCACGCCGTCGAGATTCTTCGGTGGGGCCAGCGGGGCTACTGGAGAGGCGGCGACGGGCGGCACCACTGGCGGGACCACAGGTGGCGGGGCCACCGGCGGCAACATGGGTCCTGGCTATGCAGGGTTTGTGGTTCTTTTTTTTGGGTTCCGTCAAGGGGCATTGAGTTTTGGATTGACGGTTCCTTTGAGAGTTTAAGATTTGGGAAATCCGGCAACAGATCGGAAACATGGACATGGCAGCAGCGCACCTGTGTATCCACGCTCCAGCGATGCATCCACTCCAGGCAATTGCTTTGCCTCCGAGCGCTACAAGTGCTTTTACAGGATCTGCGAAACACGAGATACCCATGCTGCCACGCAGCAATCTCGGTCACCACTTGCTGGTAGTACTCGCCCTGGCAGGCCAAGACTTCGAAACGTCATACGGACTTCTCCCTAAACCCTAAAGTCTAAACCCTAAACCCTAAGGGATGTACCATCCCGGTTCAGGCCTCAGTGTTTTCAGATCAGATGCAAAGTCAGGCGAAACGAATCTGCTTAGTCTTTGTCCCTCGCTGGCAGTCTGAAGCGAGCCAGGTCGTCATGGAACCCTTGCTGCTTCAAATTTTGTGCCTCGGTAGCTTAACTCTTTCGACTTAGGCATGGCACGGGAAACCGGGCGATGTAGAGCAGCCGAACAGTTTTTTCCTCCACCGCAGAGCCGACAGGCAACGAGTGCATACCCAGCGCCTGCAGCAAGCTACCTTGGAGTGCTGTGGGTTCCAATCCCAGAAATGAACATGTCGCAACGCGTCGCAAGGGACATCATGCTTTGGGTAAAAAGGCTATCTGCTCTTAATTAAAAACAAGTCTGTTCCTAGTTATCTGTTTTAAATTAAGAACAGAGTCGAGCGATCGCAGTGATGACCGGCGGGCAGACCGCATTTCCAAGTTGGTGGTATGCTCGGTTTTCACCTCGCAATCGGATAAGCCAGTGCCAAGGAGACAGCTTCTCAGCCCTAAACCCTAAACCCTGAACCCTAGACTAACTAGGGTTTAGGGCTTAAGGTGTAGGGTTTTTCTAAACCCTAAACCCTAAAACTAGACCCGGATTTGCAAGGCAAGACACTATGCGGGTTGGCAAAGACATGGTGCTCCGGAAAGCCCATCAAGCGTGCGAACTCTCGCCTGCCCAAGGCGCCCTCCCTCTCTTTCTCGCCCTTATGATGCCCCAATCTTCACTCAGTCAATCCGAACCTATTACTTTTGTAATTGTTACTACTATTACTTTTATTGCTGTTTACTGTTGTTACTGTTTGTTATGAATAGTGTTATTGTAGCTTTATATCTAAATTAAATTACAGCTATTGTATACGATTGTTGCTTGTATTACTATCATTGCTATTTTTATTGCCATTATTCCTCACCCTCATCTTCGGCCCTGTGCTGACAGAAACCTCTCGAGCTAGGTCCACTTGCTCAGCAAAAGCACCCTGCAAGTCCTTGTGAAGCAGTTCCCCAAAGCACTAGGCCTCAAAGCCGAAAGCCTAAACAGGGCCTAAACTCCAAAACCCAACACCGTAAAACCCTAACACCCCAACAACCTAACGCCCTAAGACCTAACATCCTACCACACTAACATCCCAACACCCAACACCCCAACACCCCTTTTACCTATACCACCAAACCCTGAACCCTAACACCCCAAACCCCGAAACCCTTATAGTCCCGGATAGTAGCCGTATACACCCGCAAACCCTAAACCCCCAAATACCCCAAAACCCGCTCTCCAGGTCAGCCTTGTAAAGAAGCGCGGGCGGGAGAGCTTTGCATCTACCGGGGCCAGGAGCTCCGCAGTGCACGCATAGGAGGACTTGTAGCTGGCCTGGTTGTGGTTTAGGGCTTAGGGTGTAGGGTTTAGGGTTCGGGGGTTTAAGGTGTTGAGCTTATTGGGGAGCCTGGTGAGGGTGGGCAGCGAGTTCTGTTTCGATGGCTTAGGGTTTAGGGTTTAGGGATTGGGGATGGGGTCTTGCAGCCCTAAACCCTAAACCCTAAACCCTAAACCCTGAACAGTGCAGGGCTTCCGGGGGTTGACGAGCTTTCATTCCTGTTTCGAGCTTCAGAGCAGTCCGAGCTCAGGGAAGGGAGAAGCTTGGAGCCCAATCGGAACTCTGGTTTGGGTTTAGGGTCTTAGGGTCTTAGGGTCTTAGGGTTTAGGGTTTAGGGTATAGGGTTTAGGATTTAGGGTTTAGGGTTTAGGATTTCGGGGTTTAGGGGTTAAGGGGTTTAGGGTTTGGGGTTTAGGGTTTGGGCATTTCTTTCAGGCATTCTGGATTCAGTTATGAAGTGGATGTCAAAGCTCGGCGTCCACAGAGACAGGGAGAGAGACAGAGAGAGAGAGAGAGCGAGAGATAGATACTGAAATGTGTGTGTACGAGCATATGTGTACATGACAGGTGTATATATATATATATATGCACATATGCATGTACATATGTATACATTTATATTCATATGCGCGTGCTATTTACGCACACACACACAAACACCATGTGTTGCGAAAGACCGCCGGGGGGTTCAGGCTCTCTAGACTTATTCTTCGCACAGTTCTCTCAAGGCCAAAGAAACCCCTAAACCCTAAACCTAAACCCTAAACCCTAAACCCAACTCTGCTTCGAAGCCGCCGTCAGAGTTCCCACCGCGCCATCGAGCTTTGCGAAGCGCAGGCTCTCGCCACCACTTGCCCATGTGGAGCTCTTCTGCACGGCCTCGGGCTTCTGAACTCTCCGAAATCCCACACCTCGGAACTTCTGAACCGGAAGTTCTAGTGAGGACTGCTTCTGAACTGAAGTTGCCCAGGATCTTCCTTCAGAGCCCCACTCTGGGATAGAAGCCTCTGAGCCGAGCATAGCCCTACACCTAGGCTTCAGGGTTTAGGGTTTAGGGTTTAGGGTTCAGTGTTTTTTTTTAAGTGTAGTGGCCTTTTCTGTGAGCAAGCCCGCCTCTGGGTTCAGTGTTTAGGGTCTAGGGTTTGGTTTTAAACGGCATCTCTTGGTAACTATGGGGGGGTAGTTCTCTAAATTAGGGTCCCTTTTTGGGTCCCCCATATGGTACGGCACCCTTATAAAAAGGACCCTAAAAGGGACCCTAATTTTGACAACCACCCATGGAGACTTTCCAAAGAACCTGCTCCGCCAAACCTCTCAGGTCTTCGGCTCTGAAACGCTAAACCCCAACCTTCGATGCCACACCCTGGACTCTAGGGTTTAATGGTCTAGGGTTTAGGGTTTAGGGGTTTAGGGTTTAGGGTTTAGGGTGCCCTAAACTCTAAACCCTCCCACCCTCAAAAGCTTTCACAACCCT
Source organism: Symbiodinium sp. CCMP2456 (assembly GCA_905221635.1). Taxonomy (NCBI): domain Eukaryota; class Dinophyceae; order Suessiales; family Symbiodiniaceae; genus Symbiodinium; species Symbiodinium sp. CCMP2456. The sequence continues at coordinate 100,843 of CAJNDV010036241.1, forward strand.
GAAGCCTGTAATCCTCGCCCCTGCAACCCTCAACCCCAAACCCTTTGACAAGAAACCCGAAATCCTAGACCCTAAACCCTCAACCCTAAACCCTAAACCCTGGACCCTAAACTCTCAACCCGAAAACCTAGACCCTAAACCCTCAACC
>CAJNDV010036241.1:101047-114003 GCA_905221635.1 Symbiodinium sp. CCMP2456
CCTAAACCCTAAACCCTGCAACCCTCCACAAAACCAAGAACCAAGCCGCTGTCCACTGGGACTCAGAAAGCTCGCTTCGGATCACCTCTAAGCTTCCATCAGGCTCGAGCACCTCCTGTTTTAGGGTTTAGGGTTTAGGGTTTAGGGTTTAGGGTGCAGGCTTGAAGCTTTGCCGTTTGGGGTTTGGGATTTTGGGGCTTTGGGTTTTGGGGGATTTTTAGGGCTTGGGGGTCAGGGTCACGATTTCTTTGTTGGCTTCTTGGGATGCTGGGTTCTAAGTTTGAGGACTTGGGTCTAGGTCTCTTGTGGGGATCCTCGTCGGGCTTTAGGGGTTCGGGGGGCTCTAGACCCGGAATGTCAACTCCAAATCCAGCCCGGAAAGCCTGCAACCCCTTTAGGGGGGTTTAGGGTTTAGGGTTTAGGGTTGGGGATTTAGGGCCAGAAGTCCTGAAGCTTGCGCTGAGAAGGGCCAGTCGGCCAGCAGAAACGGGCAAAGACATCCTTGATGTCGCTCCTGCTGGCAACCGGGGATTGGTAATGGTGCCACAATAACCAAAAAGTCTTCATCACAATCATAGTACGCATGATACTCATAACATGATACTAGCAACAATAGTAATACTAAAATACGTTAAAATAAAAATCTTCACTAACAGTGATAATAGTACTAGTACTAGTACGATTACTAGTAATAGCAATAGTAGTAACAACAGTAATAGCAACAATAATAATGATCATAGCGGTGCTGACTATACTAACCCAAAACATGCAAAATAGGAATAATCACCAAGAATAACATTAGAGATAATCACGCACTACCAATATGATAATAGTAATGATAGCAATAGTAAGAACAATGAATGACAATAGAAAGAGTACAGATTGTAGTATTGAGAACCGTGCTAACCGCAATAATGATGGTTCATCATAATAGTAGTAGGATGATAGTGAAAATACTTATAAGAATAATCATAATTACAAAAAATAAGTGTTAGTAATAATAAGAATAACAAGGAGTGGTAATAGTAGTGGTGGTTGTAGTTGTAGTTGTACTTGTAGTTGCAGTCGTCGTCGTCGTCGTCGTCGTCGTCGTCGTCGTAGTAGTAGTAGTAGTAGTAGTAGTAGTACTGGTGCAAGTGCTGGTGCTAGCGCTGGTGCTAGTGCTGGTGCTAGTGCTGGCGCTGGAGCTGTTGCTGGTGCTGGTGCTACTAAGCGCACACTAACACTATCACTAGCACTAGCAGTAGCATTAGCAGGAACAGTAACAACAACAATAACAATAATTCAAAAGATAGACCAGGAAAGCACCAAAACAGCCTTTTTCTGGTAGTCTAACCAGTCTATGATGACAGCCAGTGCAAGTACACTTATGAACATCGTACGACTCCACTAGCTCTGGGCAACAGAGAAGAAAGGAAAATGTGCAACCTGTGTATGTGGGTAGTTCTCTAAATTAGGGTCCTTTTTTGGGGTCCTCTGTATAAGGGTGCCGTACTACACTGGGGACCAAAAAGGGGGCCCTAATTTAGAGAACCACCCATGTGCCTGATCCCCACGAAGTAAAGGCGGGCGCGCTTCTGCGGTACCCAACCCTCGGAATTCAGCTGCGCGGTCTGGACCTTGGGGTGTAGCAAGGAGTCAAGCTTCTTGGGGATCCATATACCCTATTTAGGGTTTAGGGTTTAGGGTTTAGGGTTTAGGGTTTAGAAGCCCCAAGCCCTCAAGGTTTCTGAGGGTTGTGGTTTCTTGGGGTTTCTGGCTTTGTACAAGACCAGCTGCAGCAGCACAGAAGGCAAAGGCGGAACGGAGTACAAGGTCCGCGTGATTTGCGACATGTAGAAAAGCACCTACGTCCTCAAAAGGTTTGAAAATAGAATCCCTCAGCCCGAAGCCACAAAGGGATTGAGGAATTCCCAAGTCTCCGGCTGTGTATCCGACTTCCTCCAAGCATCGGAGAACTCTGGTATAGACCTCGCCTGGCAAGTCAGGCATGCCACCAAGAGGTGTCTTTAAGGTTTTATTAGGGTTTGGGGTTTCTTTCTGCAGCTTCCATTTCAACCGAGCTTGCCGCACAGTTTTGGACTCTATAAGCCCCAAAGACCCTACAAAAGTCCTAAAGTCCTAAAAGTCCTAAAACCCCAAACACCCCACAAACATGCAGAAACCCTACAAGAGTCCTATCAAAAACCCTAGAAGTCCGGACACCCTAAACCTAAACCCTTCAATCCTGAACAGAAAAACCAACTGCGTGGGGAGCACCATTGAGGCACTTCGTTGGATCTGCATCCCAATGCCCACCGTCAAGGAACCTTGGCGTCGGCTCTGTGGGGCTTCAGGGCCTAGGGCTTTATATGGGAAGTTGTGGAAGGATTTTGCGAAGGGTTTGCAAGGTTTACATGGTTTTTCTAGGCTTGAAAATTATGTTCTCAGATCTTTCAGGAATACAGGTCGGTCGGTCGGTCGGCAGGCAGGTAGGCAGGCAGGCAGGTAGGTAGGTAGGTAGGTAGGTAGGTGTGCAGATATACCCACATTGTTACTATCACACATTGCAGTCGCTGTACATGTGCACAAGGACTATGAAGGGGTCTTCTGACAAAACATTCAGAACTCTATAATGTGTTGCAGTACCCTCGGGCTTCATGGCCTCATGCTTTGGGGCTTCAGGGTTTGAAGATTGAAGTCAGGAGTTCAGGATCTGGCTTTAAAGGGCGGTAAAGCTTCAGGGTCGAAAATACTGAGTCCAGGACTTACCCCTAAACCCTAAACCCTAAACCCTAAACCGTTCAATTCTGCATGCGACCGGGCATCTGCATGTTCCACACGTTTTCCAGCAGGAAAGCTTTGGGTCGACACGCATCCAGGGCACGCACGATCCTCACGGTTTGGGGCTTTCGGGTTCATGGCTTTACGGCCTGCGGCTCAAGAGCTTCAGGGGCTTTAGGACTTTCAGGGGGTTGGAGGTGTTTCAGCGGGCTCTAGGATTTTCAGGGGGTTTCAGGTGTTTCAGCGGGGTATAGGGCTTCAGGGTTTTGGAGCTTCAGGGCCTTAGGGCTTATTGCGATTGTCGGGTTTGGTCCGGTCTGGTCAAGGAACTCGAAAAAAAGCTCCCCACGTGCATCTTCGAATCCACGCCGCTCGCCGCGACGACTGAATGGCTGACAGGGGAAACCTGCGATGGCATGCTTCTTCCAGGGCAAAAAGACAAGTAGTCAGTCTTCCTTGACGAATCGGCGCAAACCAAAAATTGTACATACCAACAGTCAGAGTTTGCATAAGGACAGCACCCCGCCTGCTGTCAGAAGGTCATGCCTGGGAAAGTCCTGCGCACGACAGGAAAATACAACAACTTTGATCATTTTGACTCCAGATCTATCGCAAATACGGATCCTGCAGACGTGAAGCAGAACGCAATCATTTGTAGGTTGGAAATCTGAAGTCCATATCGAGGCCCACCCACCTCGGAAGGTATCATTGTGATGTCGCCGAACAGCTCTTTTGACCCGAAATTTGCCGCATAGGCTTCTTGGCAATCCACATCCTGAGGATTCGAACTTTTCTGGGCGCAATGAGCCCTGAACTTCATGGGCAGTGTGGATCTGCTCGAACTTTTTAGGGCTTACAGTGTCTAGGGCTTAGAGTTTAAAGTTTAAGGTTTTTTGCGAGCTTGTTTCGTTTTCCCGCCATAAATTACTAAACGACGAAAAGGCGCAAAAAAGAACCCACCTGACCAGGGCACACACCTTGGCTTGCCCTAAACTTTGGTGCCGTAAAACATCGTAACCTTCAACTATTTAGTTCGACTTTCATTGACAAAAAGACTTACTTCCGCATGCTGGCGCTGGCACTGGCACTGGCGGCGGGGCTGGGGGGCTGGGCTGGAGCTGGGGCTGGAGCTGGGGACAAAAGCAGCCCAAATATGGCGTTTTTTGGCTGGTTAGGCATGGCAATTTCGACAAAGCCGTACGAGAAACGCGTCACGCAACCGAACTTTGCGGGGTGCCAACTTTGGACAAGCACGAGGCTGAAAGTGAACTGCCAATGCACAGCTCCACGTGGTCAATGGGATCCGGTGCGCTAGGAAATGGGTGCAATTCGGCAACGAGCGGACGCGGAATCATGAGGTCCCAAGCTTGTGTGTGGACTGGCAGCACGTGGCAGAGTAACAATGTTGCCAAATATATTGCTGGGAGGACGTGTCCGCACACACCGAACACTGCTCGGAAGCAGATGCCTTTTGTTCATGGCGTGCGCTGGGCGACGCTATGTCTGATATCGATTCAGGAACGACTGCCGCCTTGGGTGTCTACTGGCGCAAACTGCTCGACGAAACATGTGGGCCCGACATGGCCACTGGCTGTGTCAAGCCTGTCATGGGAACCCTCGGTGTTCCAGAACATAATATGCCGTTGCGGTGAAGGCCTCGCCGAACCACAAATTGCATGAGGAGGCTCTTCTCAGGGCCGCCGTGGATCGGTCTCGGGCTCTTCGGGGCGCCGGCCCCTCCTCCGATTGCTGTGCTGTGTTGCCCTGCACACTGCGTAACTCCAACCGGGCTCTCAGCACTCCACTGGGCGCTGCTCCACGAAATCTCGTGAATGGAGAGACGGCAGCACTGCATGGCCTCATTGTGGAACAGGATCTGGTTGGGCCCATTCGTTACAGCTAGTCCGAACGTCCCTGAGCAGGTCGACAGCCTTTAACATTCCTTGGACCGGCGACACAAGACCAGTCGGCAACGCAGGTCTGGCTCGGCTTTGTGCGTGGAGCGATCCTTCTCTTTATCTGAATTGGACGTGGTACATGTCCACGACCTCTTTCAGTTTCAGCTCTGCCGACCCTTGCATCGATGCAACGCACACTGCAATGATTAAAGCATGGAAGCAGAGAGGCCTACACATCCTGCACGGCTATCAGCAACGGGCCATTGGCGTCGAACTTGCAATGCCACTGTCGCCCTCAAAAGGGCAGTGTAGGCAGCATGCAGTGCCAAGTGACCAAGCAAGATCTTGCAGGCCTCACCGGACATTCCCAACACACATGGAGGCCGGTCACAGAAATGGCCAGACACTCGCCGAGCAACCTGTTTCATATGTTCGGTCGGGCCTGCACGGTCCCTCTCCCAGAAAGCCGACATCGTTTCGAAGGGCTACGGATTGTCCATGCAGAACTATGAAGGGCTGCTACACGGGCATGGGGGTCGCACAAATTCCTGGCAACTACGTCTCCATGGTGAACGTTCACACAGTGTGTTTTGGAATCCACACCGTCGGGTAAGCGAGCAGGGTAGCCGTTCGCGGGAGCCTCGAAAGTCAGACCACCAGCAACGTCTTCGGAGGCCTTGTATTCACGCGAAATTACCTGGTTGGTCCATTGGTGAGGAAATTGGCCGAGTTGTCTAGCATCGCTTCTCAAAAAAATCCAAAAAGGGAGCCATGCCCACTTCACCAGGCTAAGGCCGCGTGAATCATGTGATTGGGAAGTGCGGCCTGACGTGGCAGGCTGACATCCACACATGTGGGCAGCAGCTCCTTTGTGGCAGCACGTCTTAGAGCTGTCTCTCCGTTCATCTTTTAGAAACGCCAGCTGTCTCTCCATTGGGATCAGCTTTCTAGGGTGCCCATCGCCCCGCACAGGTCTTCCCCCGGTTGATGATGTTGCACGGTTGCCTTGTCTTATCATTGCGAGACCCCAACAAGGCCTGGTCCAGCTCCACCTCCAGCGTACTGGGCAGAGCAGCGGAAGAGGATGGCTGGTGCTGTCGCTGGCGGAATACAAGAAGCACTGAACACGATCACTATCCCTAGTCGACCTACATTGTGCTTATGTCACACTGCAGGGCTTGTTTAGGGGGTTCAGATGGGTTCAGGGCCGAGGTTCAATATTTAGGGCTCCTTGGATTAATGCGGCCGAGATGTCGATTTCTGATGCGAAGACACATTGGCCACCAAGGGGTTCCAACCCGTGCCGGAAACCTAACAGACTGAGAAGGAAGGTGTCGGAAAACAGAAAACCGCAAAGCCAAGTGAAAAGAATAATAGCGGCAGAAGCAATGCCAATAAGAGTACGACAGGAAATACTAGCAAGCTGAAGCGGAAATAACACTAGCAACAGTCGTAGCTATCGTCACACCATACTCAAACTCGTACTCATAGCGGCTTAGCGATGGAAATGACAGCAGCACCAATGCTCTTCATTGGTAGCCGGGATAGCAAAATGGTCAGCGTGGAAGCAATACCAAAAGCAGTAGCAGCAGCACTCCTAGTTGCGATGTTCTTCTTTGTCTCTACAAGAATTCTTCTGACGATTGTGATCCTAGTTCTGCGGGGGTACCCTTTTGCTTATTCAGTATGATTGTCATGGTCCCAGTTGCTGTCCATCTTCGTGCTGCGGTTCCCAAGTACTGATGCCACCAGTAAACCATCACCAATACCATCATCATCATCATCGTGGTCGTCTCAAACCCTAAAAACCTAAACCTTAAGCCACCGTCACCGCCATCATTATGACCAGCGGCAACTACAGAGGAGCTTTTGAAGCTCAGAATTCGGTGAGTTCTGGGCTTTCGAAAGCTACATGAAAGAACCCTTTACTTGGAGTACAATATTGCCGCAAAACCTGTAGGCTGCACCTACCTCAAGACCATTTCTGAGGGGCTTCAGGAGTTTAGTGTCTCGGGGTTGAGGAATCTGGGGTTTGGGGTCTTGGAGTTTAGGGTTTCGGTGCTTCTGCTTTAGAGGTTGCAAGGCTTACAGCGGCTAATTCGGGGCAGGTGGACTCTTCCCCTGCGCTTTTCCGAGCTCTGGAAGCCAAGCACCTGAGCCCCAAAGACCGGACCAAGCCTCCAACGCCAGCAAAGAGCTCGATGAAGGTGAAGCTCGCCGCTTCAGCCTCTTACGCATCCAAAGCACAGACACTGGTCGACTTGATATCTTGTCCCGTACCCTAGGGAAAACTAAAGATTAACCTGTGGGATTAGGTATAAAGTACCCCAACAAGGTTAAGGTAAGCTACTCTGGGGATAAGATACACCCCAGACAGGAAGAACCTGACTCCGAGTCCTAGTCCTGAAGTAGACGTCTGAGCCCAGGATCAAGTCCAGACGTCTACCCCGTAAAGCTTTCAACCAAAAACCGCCTAACCCGCCCCTTCCTCAAAAAAAACGCTACGTTCCATACCCTAGAACCCCCAACCCTTCATCACTGTCTACACCCTCAACCCCGATCCTCGTAACACCCCGCTTCCTGAAAAAACCCATAATATAATACAGGGGCCTTTCAAACAGAATCGGATTTTGGTGTATACTGTAGTATAATCTTACTAACTAAGGAGCCCTAAGGAACAATTTTGGCAGCCATTCCAGCTTCTATTTTGCAGATACAGAAAAGTACATACATTGAAAATGCATGCATGCATACATACATGCATGCATGCATACAGATGTTCATACATACATCCATCCATCCAACCATCCATCCATCCATACGTACATACATACATATGTAAGAAAGACCTGGTAGAGGCGCCTTCAGGGACACCTCGGCAGCAGGGCCCATGTACGGCTGCTTCCCGAGGCGGAGGCCTGCGAAGTGGTTCCTTTAGGAGACTTCTTAGGGTTCCGGGTTCCGGGGATTAGGGGTTTAAGGTTTTAGCGGTTTAGGGGTTTAGGGGTTTAGGGGTTAGGGCTGAGGGTATCCCTCTTGCTTGGAGGATCATGGGTAGTTATAAGTTATAAGTCGGGGCTATACGTAGGGTAATTATATTTCTGACCCGTATTACGGGCCTTATAGCCCCAGCTACAACCTCCCGTGAACCTCCAGGTAAGCTACTTTGGATTTGGGGCGTACGGCTCTGCTTTTCCAGTGGGTTCAATCGGTGATACGGGGTTTAGGTAGTTGTTGAGGGCTTAGGTGATGTAGGGAAACTCATGGCAACAAGGACCCTCAGAGATCCAAGAGATACCCTAGTCTATGGACATGGGCAGCGGGTTACGGTTTCGGGGAGATGTTCTCTGCGCTTGGGGTGTATACTTCGTGTTTGTATGGGGTCCAGCCAGCACTGGCCAAGCTGACTGAACTACCATACCCCGAAACCAAACCCTAAGCCGTAAGCCCTAAACCCAAACCAGACTCCCACAAACCCTGAAATCCCCTCCACACTGAATCTTGACCTCAATCCCCGGACCCGAAAGAGCGGTCCCTGGCCTCAATCCCCGAATCCCTGTAGCCCTGAACCATGCAGGTTTTGGGTTTAGGGCTTGTAGATTTCAGTGCTAAGTGTTTTGGGGGAGTGGGGCCGGTAGGGTACTTCATGATATCCCTGAAATGCACTTATTAAAGCATACTAGGATCCTCGCCCCGAAGACCCTCCTCTTCCGTGGGCACCATACCCCTAAAACCGGTGACCCTGAAACCTAAAACCCAAACGCCCCAAAACACCCAAAACCCCAAACCCAAACGCGCCAAGAGACCCAAAACCCCACACCCAAACGCCCCAAAAGACCCCCCAAAACCCTACAACCCTAAACCCTAAACCCGAAACTCCCGGGTTCCAGTCTGGCACCCCGCAATGTCGGGAAACCCGAAACCCCAAAACCCTAAAGCCCTAAACCCTAGATCCTAGACCCTAAAACCCTAAATCCTAAAGCCCTAAACCCTAATCTAAAACCCAAAGCCCTATCACCCCAAAACCCCAACCCCAAGCCCAAACCCCACAACCCTGAACCCCAAAACCCTAAACCCTAAAGCCCTAAAACCCTAAACACTAATCCCCAAACCCTAAAACCCTAATCCCCAAAGCCCTAAACCCACAACCCTAAACCCAAAACCCAAAGCCCTATCACCCCAAAGCCCTAAACCCTAAAGCCCGTTAACCCAACTTCGGGCCTTCCACAAACTCCACGGAGCCCTCCTTTAATAGCTTCAGGAGCTCGGCGGGGCCCTGCAGAGCCCAAAGGCTTAGGGTTCTGTGGGGCTTTGGGGTTTAAGGCTTAGGGGTTTTGGGCTTAGGGCTTTGGGGTTGGGGGTTTGCAGCTTAGGGTTTTGGGCTTAGGATTTTGGGTGTAGGTTTTGGGGTTTGCGGTTTAAGGTTTAGGAATGTAGGGTTTTGGGCTCTGGCGTTGGGGGCTTAGGGCTTCGGGTTTAGGGTTTAGGCAGGAGCTGAGCGAGTGCGGATTTAGAATTCAGGGCTTGGAGGCTGTTGAGTTTCGCGCGAAAGGCTTGGGAGCGTTCCTTGCACAACTCCCCTTTGAAAGGCGCCTCGTTGATTTAGTACTAGTGGTATACTATAGAAGTATAAGATTGATAGTAGTATCGATATTAGTATTCGTGTTAGTATTGAGATTAGTATTAGTATTGATATTGGTATTCGTCTTCGTATCAATATAGGTATGAGGAATTAACCCCGGGAGCAAGGTTTGGGTACTGTATGATATACTTAATGTATAAAGGGACTAAGAGGGAACTATAACTGATTGGCATTCCGACCGCTATACCACTTTGGGGCATCCTGTGGGAGATCTCAGTGGACTTATGTGGACTTGCCCATGCCCATGTTGGAGGGTGTGTCGGATGGCTGCGATGGCATAGATGGCATGCTAAGCTGTGGCAGTGTCTCGTAGAACGCCCGGAGAAATTTCGTAGAGAGTCGGACGGTCCCAAACTTGTCTGTAGCACCCTGCAATACTAAGCAGTATTACATCGTAGCTCCCGGTTTGCCAAAGTCTTTACTGCATCGCGAAGCACCACAGGCCATCGTAACAGAGCAAATCGAACGGGTCATACTGCACCTGTAGGCTGTCGCGCAAATGCATTACTGACTGAAGAGCTCTGCCTTCCACGACTGACTACGACTGAACTGCTTGGAGTTCCTAAGCTCTCCGGACCCTAGCCCCTGAACCCTAAACCCCTAAACCCTAAACCCCTAAACCCCTAAACCCTAATTAAACCCTAAACCCAAAAACCCTAAACTCTCTAAACCCAAACCCTAAACCCTAAAACCCTAAACCCAAAAACCCGAAACTCTCTCCTTCTAGCACAGACACCCCGGGCCTCCCCGGCAGAGAGGAAGGCAGCACCTGAGCCAAGTGAAAGGTCTCAGGGCGCTGTCGGTACCCAGAGGTCCCCTTACCCCCTAATGAAGGGTTTAGGGTTTAGGGTTTAGGGCTAAGGGTTAGGGTTTAGGGTTTGGGGTTTGGGGTTTAGGGGTTAGGGTTTACTGTCGGTACTTAGAGGTCCCATTACCCCCTTAATTAAGGAATGTACCTGAGATTATAGGGGGTTTAATACCAAGGTATATCCCTGAATTAATGCTTATACTCGTTGAAGTATGATCTCTACCACCATTCCTCCGAAAGCCGGCCTTCGATAGTCAAGTGGACAGCCTTGCGCCCCTCATAGTCCCGCACGGCCTCACGCTTAGGGTTTGAGGTTTAGAGCCTAGGGTTTGGGGATTAGGGTTTAGGCATTTAAGAGTGAAGACTTTAGGGTTTAGGGTTTAGGCATTTAGGAGTTAAGAACTTAGGGCTTAGGGCTTAAAGTTTAAGGTTTAGGAATTTAGGGTTTAAGAATTTAGGGTTTAGGGTTTATAAGAATTTAGGGTTAGGGTGTAAGGTTTAGGAAATTAGGGTTTAAGAATTTAGGGTTTAGGGTTTAAGGTTTAGGAATTTAGGGTTTAGGATGGTTCAGGGTTGCCCAAGGTCAGGGCCTTCGGCCGCGCCCAGCCCAAGCCGCGCAGGGCCGCGAAGACGCTCTGCAGCTGGGCCACCTCGGGTAGTCAACCTTTAAGGGTTTAAGGTTTAGGGTTTAGGGTTTAGGGTTTCATGATTTTGTACCCTGGGTCTTGCACTTTTGTATAAAGTACGAGCTGTATCTGTTACAATCTGTTATTACAATACTATACTACATGGAGGTTTCCGAAAATAGGGGACCCTAATATAGTACCCTAAATAATAGGATCCTTAACATAAGGACCCCAAAATATGGTACCCCTGATTCTCGGAAACTCCCACATATCATCTGTCTGAAAGCTCCACAAGAATGGGCCCCCTATAAAGCAAAACGCACTGTGCTCCGCCACCTCGCAGACCACGGCGCCAACGGGGCAGCCAAGCCGAGGGTCGCGAAACGCCGCAAGGGCCTCAGGGCTTGGGGTCCCATAACCGACAAGACCTACCTTTTCAAGGAACTATCTATCTATCTATCTGTCTATCTATCTGTCTATCTATCTATCTATCTATAAATATATATATATATATACATATATAGAAACCATAATAAGGAACCCTAAGAAGGTAGGCCTTTCCGGCTACGGGCAGGGTTTATTTATTTAGGGTTCAGTGCTTAGGATTTGGGCTTAGGATTTAGTTTAGGTTTTAGGGTTCAGCGTTCAGGATTCAGGATTGAAAGCTTAAGTTCTTAGGGTCTAGGGTTTAGTTCAAGGATTCGACTTGGGGGGTTCCGAAAATAGGGGACCCTAATATAGCACCCTAAATAATGGGATCCTTATTATAAGGACCCCAAAATAAGGCCCTAAACCCTAAACCCTAAACCCTAAACCCTAATTTTCGGAAACTCCCACTTGAGGATCCGGGAGGCCTCTTCACCGCAGTCGGAAGCCGACGCCGACTCCTCAGCGTGGAGGGTTTAGGGTTTAGGGTTTGAGAGTGGGCTGTCATGGGGCCTGGGTTTTTGCATTGCATGTTTTTTGTTTTTTGACACAAGGCTACGCACCTATGCATGTATATCTGTATATATAAATAGATATGTACATATTAGTTTGATAGGTACATACACATGACTAGACATGCATATGCATTGACTAATTGTGGTAGACTGTACACAGCACACACACACACACACCTGGCCACTTTCGAGCGAAATGAAACAACACAAAGTATTTCATGCATCGTTCTGCTTGTTACATAAGTTGGACTCCCCAAAATCTCTGGCGAAGTTTTGCCTGCCGTGTTCTGATTTTCTTATGTTTTGAGTTGGCGCGTGTCCGTGAATTTCCACTTGAATCTCAATTTGTAGCATTGCAGTATGACCTACCTATGCGGGGTTTCACAACACAACCATACAGATAATCACAGGACACAGGACTGTAATCAATTCCTGCAAACTGGGAACATGGACATACATATGGTTTGTGTAGCGCCGTAGCACATACTGTATCAAGGGTGTAGATTGTCTTTATGTACATAAATCAGTGAGTAGTGTGTATGCAGCTCACTTTAGTTTCTGTTGTAATGCGGTATTACTTTTTGGAACCTAGGAAGGGTTTCACAGCTTTACATAGCTACAATGGCACTGGCACGACTGTATATGTAAGCATGGGTGTGTGTGTGTACTTTTACACATACAGACATACAAACATACCTGCATACATACATACATGCAGTACGTAAATGTCACATAAGCTAACCTACGCAATTCCTCAGCAAACTGCTGTAATGTTGGCATTAGTTATGTCGGATATTGGCAGAATCTAGCTTCTATTCTAAGATGAACCTTTGTTTATTGATTTATTGATGGAATATCAAGACAAGGATCCCAGGAATCCTTCTGGTCCAGACTGCTGTATGCCTTCCATCCTTACGACTATCGTTGATGTACATCCCGACGGTCTTATCACAGCCTGGACCTTTGAACCATAAGTAGATACAACGCGTCTAAAGCAGCTCACGTGCCCCTGAACAAACCATGCCATATGTTCCTAAACAGTGACGGTCCGGGAAGGGTGTTAACACACACAAATTGTCCACAAATCATAAACTCATACACTAAAACGCAGAAATCACAGTAGATACCAGCTTTTTCACAACATCAGCGCACGCGAAAAATACAACAACGATTGGGATTGAGGGTTGGGGATGGGGATGCTACACAAACAAAACACAAAAGGAGACACGAAAGGATGATGAAGTCGTCGATGGCGTATCTGCTGTCAGGCGAGGGGAG
>CAJNDV010036243.1:6376-17372 GCA_905221635.1 Symbiodinium sp. CCMP2456
AGCATGACCACTGCTGACGGCAACCCTAACAGTCAGGACCTTCCTGACGATCAACAAACCCCAAAATAGTATTCCCGTTCCTGGTTGGACAAGAGTGCTCACGAAAAGCCCCAAATAGTATTGGTAATCATTTAGGCCCCTACATTAGGCAATGGGGCGCACAGCTGTCTTAAGATCTAGGCTCAAGTGACTACAAGAAAGCTTAAGACTAATCTCTGCCTCCCTCGAACGCCCCACTGGCATCTACAACCGCACGACATTGCAACACATCTAGACCCAGCATAGACCCCTCCAAGGGAGACCTCAAGCGTAAGAACCCCTAAATCTGGCCCTTATAGAAATGTCAACAAGCTTTGAAGTCGTTATGAGCTCATAGAGCCCTTCTCCCCAACCCCAAGCCCCCTATCCTATGAAGCCCCCCATCCGCTTTAGGGTTTAAAGTTTGGAGCTCCGAAAAGCCATTCACCTCTGCGTAGCTAGTGCAGGTAAGGGCGACATGTCGCTTGCCGGGGCGCCGGCGACGAGAGATCCTTTAGTCTGTGCAAGGCCTTGAAAACCGGAAAAAGCCTCAACTTAGTGCATAAGGATTTCGTGTGGGTCTTACGTCTTACGAGGGCTCTATAGAGATATCAAACCATCCACCAGCCATCCATTTGTTTCAAAAGCCCGACTCAGAAGAGATCCATGACAAAGTCACCCACATCCTCGCAAACAGGCTCAGGGTTTAGGGTTTAAAGTTTTTTAGGGTCCAGGTATCAAAACCCTAAACCCTAATTTAGGGTTTAGGGTTTTGATACCTGGACCCTAAATATCTTTAGGACGCATATACAGCAATCATTGTAGGGAGCCTTGAAGAGGAATGTATGACAGTATCCAGATTTCAGCTTCTGGGCTTGTTATTCTCAAGGCTTTAGGGCTCAGAAGGTTTGAGCTTGCTGCAGAGACTTCCGGGCTTTGGGGTTTAGGGGTTCAGGGTTTAGGGGGTTTAGGGGGATCGTCGTTCAATGACTGTTACTTAGTGCTTCAGGAGGCTTCGCATGGGTCGTGGAAACCTTCCGTTCCGCAGTGTCAAGCCCACCATTTCCTAATTCCCAAGTCCTGGGCCCCGTAACCCTATACCCTAAACCCAAAACCCTAAACCCGTGACCCTCCACCCCAAACCCAAAACCCTAGACCCGTAACTCTCCACCCCAAACCCTGTGAGCCCTTACCGAAGCCCTAAAGCTCTGCAACATCCGCGCATCATGTAGAAGCCTTAACACTTAGAATCGGGTTTTCGGGGTTCCTTATTTGTGTAACTACCTAGGGGCTGAGTACCCTAGCCCAAAAAAGGTTAACCTTTGGAATTATAGTAGGATTATAAGAGCCCCAAAAGGTTAAAGGTTACCTACTCAGCCACTAAGACTATGGTATAATGTACCCCAAACCTATTCTAATTATGAAGGCCCCTACAGTAGGTTTTAAGCTCAACCACGAGGCCCAGATCGGACTCCAAGTCCAGCAGCTGGGGTTCAAGGTTTAGGGTTCAGGGTTTGGGGTTTAGGGTTCAGGGTTTAGGGTTTCGGAATCAGCGTTTAGCGTTTAGGGTTTAGGGTTTAGGGTTCAGGGTTCAGGGTTTCGGGTTTAGGGGCACAGATGCCAGATCAAAACGCAACACAAATTCACGTTGCCTCCTGCTGCGAGGGTGTTCAAGTAACTATCCCACTGCGCCAAAGCTTGCGGCCCTTTCTGCCATTTCGGTCGGCGGGTTTGAGGTTTGGGAGTTTCTGGGAGTCTACACCCGTGCAGGTCCTTGATGCTGACGTCTACTAGGGCCGCATGTCCATAGCATGGCAGTATGGGGCTTGCCCAAAGATGGGGTGCCTACAACGGTGTCCTTGCCACAAGGACCCTGCTGTTCATGTCGCTAATGTTCTGCGGTTCCCAAAACATCGTGGTACCGAAGCAAAACTACACCTCAAAGGGTCAATCCTCAGTTCTAAGCCCTATAAGTTGCCTATAAGCCTTATCGTGGTCCATGGGCTCGTCCCTTTCATCCTGGCCCGGAGGCCCTTCAGCAGCCGCACGCGCTTCGCGTCGAACGCGACGGCAGTGTGTCCCATTCGTTCTACCGCGAAGCCGGGCACACCGAGCACCAGCGTGCTCGTCAATCGTCGGCAAAGGGCAATTGTCCGCCCTTGCTGCCAAACTGGCAGTAGGAGCCACATTACAACAGCTGTTCTCCTGAGTGCAAGCCACCTGTGCGTGATGCTGACATTATTTTGGATATGGAAAACATCTCCCCGATGTGGCCGCCGCAACCTCTTCCTGTATGGCTTACTGAACATCTGAGCACTGTGGCTGCAGCTATGCCGTAAACGTCTGAGAGTTGGGCGGCACCGACCCTATGCAGCGACGGCCATGGCACTCGGAGCCCATCCTCCGCTCTCTTAGAGCACCCTAAACCCTAAACCCTAAACCCTGAACCCTGAACCCTAAACCCTAAACCCTAAACCCTAAACTCTAAACCCCTAAACCCTAAACCCTAAACCCATTGTTGCTGACCACAAGGCTCCCCAGGCCCCCAAACTCTCAAACCCCTACAACCCTCTAAGGCCTCATCCATAGGCTCCATCATAGTTCCTTTCTGTGGTTGATATTTAAAATAGGATCCTAGAAGGTAATCCCCAAAAAGCAACTGCCATGGTGGTTGATATTTAGGATCCTAGAAGGTAATCCCCAAAAAGGAACTGCCATGGAGCCTATGGGTAAGCCCTGTAGCCCTATATACCCTACGTTGTCCTCTGCGGCCCCACCAAGCCAATCCTCGGAGAGAGCTGACTGCGGTATCAGAGTCTAAGGTAGAGTTGTCGAGGCTTTGGGTCTGGTGCACGACTTGGCAGTTTACGGCTTTTTTTTCCGGGGTTGTTAGGGTTCAAGGTGGTTCAAGCTCGTCGGGGCATGTCATAATAATACCGTCATTACAGAAGCCCTTTCAGCGGCGGCGGCAGAGGGCAACAACAGCAAGAAGAGCAACAGCATCAGTTTCACAACTTCCCCAGCAATAAGACCAACAGTGGCAGTAGCAGGATAATGTTCGCAGCTCATGGATTCAGGAGAGTGGCGCAGACTTCCTGAAAGCTCACGCTTTCTGCTGACCCGTCTCCCGAAATATCTTCAGGGCTGTCGATTTGAAGATCCAGGGCATTCTCACTAGCATAACATTGGGGCCTTATAAAGTATAAAAATTAGAGTAGAGCTCTCCGGGCATATGATAGCGTAGCTACATCAGGAACCCTGAGGAGTCATATTGGTATTATCCCAGCTTCTATATGAACCCCTCGACTTCATTAGCGCCTCCCCCCACACCCGAGTGTTCGGAGGACGAGGTGCGCCCACGTCTGCAGCGACATCGCCCACGGCATCCTTGTCGGTGCACAAGGGCTTCGGAGACTTTTGGTTTGAGGCCCAAACTCTAACCCCTAAACCCTAAAACCCTACACCCACTTTGGCCCAGCCAGAAAGTTGAGGCTTGTGGATTTAGGGGTTTAGGGTTCCGGTCTGAAGCGACCCCTTGGACTATTTCCGATCTTGGGGCCTTTGGGCGTCGGTTTGGGATTGGGGCTTTGGGGTTTAGGGTTAGGGGTTCAGGGTTTAGGAAGAACCCCAAGCCCTCTTTAGTCTTTCGCCCCCGTTGAATCGATTCTGTCGCGCTTTTCAGACTCGATGGGCTTCGGAGATCGTCCAGGGATGCAGGGGTGAGGCTCCAACTGACAAGTACTTGAAGGATCATGGACTTAGTAAGTAAGGTTACAAAGCCCCTTAATTGGGGTTATAAGTAAATGTAAGTATAGTAAGTATAGTTACCTTAATTATAACCCTACTTACCAAGTCCCATGATCCTTTAAGTAGAGGGTCGAAAACAAGCTTATCAGACCCAACGTCCGGTTCAGAAACACGTCTTACCTATAGTCTGCATTGTAGTTCCTTTTTGGGGTTACCTTATAGGATCCTTCATCTAAAAGTGGTTAAACCCAAAAAAGGGAACTACAATGGAGACTGTAGGTATTCTCGCTTTAGGGTTGAGGGGCCCAGCATTGGCATAGGATTTATGTATGTAGGTTTGGGCCCATGGCTCACAGGGGAGGGATGAAAATCCCGAACTCAGAAACCCCGAACCATCACTTCCTGTCGGTTTAGGGTTTTGGGTTTAGGGTTATGCTAGAATTCCACAACGGCACAGTGCCTCTTCAAGCGAAAGTTCAGGGTTTAGGGTTTAAGGTCCTGGGTCCCTCCTGAGATCCCATTATAACAGAGTCGTGCTCCGCCCTGCTTGTTTTCCGAAATCCGAACCACGTCTTTCTAGGAGGAAGAGCATGGTGCCGGGACCTTTAAAACCAACACCCGAACGTAGGGGCCTTAATAATTTCAATAGGGGTTTGGGGGCCCGTTATGCTATAATTATAATTAGGAGCCCTCAAACGAGTATTGGTAATTATTTAGGTCCCTATATTGGTTTCACTTTATGGCAGTTAGCTCCGCTTCAACGGCATGTAGGGGGTTGGACGGCTTGGTTTGAGAATGTAGGGATGCGAATGTCAAGGGCCTACGATTCGCACAAACGGAACAGCAGTGCCTTTACATAATCTTGTCCCTTCTAAGCCCTCAAAAGGCAAGCTGCGCCCACGTCTGCGGCAACATCGCCCACTGTCTCCTTTGCTAATAGCTGGTAAACCCGACCCTTAAACGCGAAGCCCAGTAGGACCTCATCCATCCACACCGAAAGGCAAGAAAGCTACGCGGTCAGAACTCATGGAGTCTAGATTCTTTTCGGTGGCGATGAACATTGATGGAAGTTCATGCCACAGGATGGAGCTCAAAAAGATTGCAGGGTTCAGCAGAATCAACAAAGCGTTGAGGTTTAGTTTCGTGCTGAGGGGGGAGGACAGGAACAGCATGGAACTCGAAAATAAGGTTGCGGGGTTAAAGGTGTGCCCGGAGAAGGCCCGTGCCAAGCCAGGAATACTCCCAAGCAGAAGAGGGCCTTTACGACCAGAAGAAGGTTTTAAGCACCCTCTCCAATTCAAGCTTTGCTAAACCCATGTAATAATATAGGGGGCTTAGCATTTTTCAAAATGTTACTTTGGGCATGTACTGTTATAGTAGGGCGCCTTAAGGAATACTAGTGGTTGTTGCTCCGGCTTCTATATAACCCCCCGACGGCTGCCCCCCTAAACCCCCTAAACCCCCGAAGCCCTGAACCCTGCAAGGCCTAAAACCACATTCCAGAGCAAGACCAGGCCGAACATCTTCAACCCGAAGCGAGGCCGCAAAGAGCCGCGACAAATCTTCAAGCCCATGTCATGCCTTCAAACAGGTTCCAAGGGTTTAGGGTTTTAGGACTGGGTCTAGGGCTTAGGGGTCAGGCTTCGAAGGAGGATGGGTTTGGCATCGGGGTCTTGGCTCTGGTTGGGTTTCAGGCTCCAGGTTGAGTTAACAGGACCAGGATGCGCCCACGTCCGTCGCGATGTCCGCGATGGTGTCCTTGGCTTCAAGGCTTCCGTTGCAGAAGATGCCACGGTGTCTTGGATAGCTTACAGTTTCAAGTATTTTGGGGTAAGGAATTCATATGAAGGAACCCTAAAAAGCTAGGTTCTTTAGGGTCCAGGTAGGGTCTGTTGCAGGCCAGGTGCACCCAGCTCCTCCAGGCCTTCGCCCTCGGCAATGAGCCTCAGAGAGCCCCATTTGGGGCTGCTTGGGCTCGTGACTTTTGGACCTTATAGGGTTTAGGGTTTAGGGTTTAGGGTTTAGGGTTTACCTACAGTCTCCATTGTAGTTCCGTTTTTTGCGTTGACCAAGTTTGGGTTAAGGATCCTGTAATGTAACCCCGAACAGGAACTGCAATCGAGACTATAGCTACCCCCTTGGAGCTGACAAATCTCAAGCGCGGAATCGGAACCTGCACTCCTTCAACCCGAAGATTTGAATTAATTGCGGTACGGGCTTTCCTGTCGATTCTCTTGTTTCGGTTTAAGCTGTTCCCCGGACTCATCCGGCTGGGAATCTGGGCATGCCTGGGCTATAGTTGTTCAATTGTGTGGTCCTTCTTTAGTCTTTGAGCGTGATGAGCTAGAGACTTCAAGGCATGATGGACTGCCAAAAGGGTAGTTGTCAAAATTATGGTCCCTTTTGGGGTACCCTAAATAATAGGTGCCGTATTATAATAAGGACCCAAAAGGGACCATACTTTTGACAACCACCCAACAATTCCGAGCGCAAGCTCCATACCTGGCTCCCTCTAACCTGCCGCTTGCAGGACGTGCCTTCAGATCGTTACACCGGCGATAGGAGCTGCGTAATAAACAGGGGCCTTAATAATTAGAATAGGGTTTTGGGGCCCTTTATACTGCGTAAGATGGGGGCCCTAATAATTAGAAGAGGGTTTTGGGGCCCGTTATACTATAGTTACAATAAGGAGCCCTCAAAATTTTTATAGGTCATTATTGACGGCCCCTATGTTAAGTCTAGGATTTGAGTTGCCACCTCCGTCCTTAAAGACAGGGCTATGGGTCGGTAAACACAGCTCTGGAGGCAAACCGAAGCGACTCACGACTGCACAAAGTTCTATCCAATTTCAGGACTTTAAACAATAAACCCCTAAAGCCCTAAACCCCACCTAAACCCTTAAACCTCTAGCCCTAACCCCCTAGACCCCTACCCTAAACCCTTAACCTCGGGCTCTAAACCCCCCGACCCCATCGATTTCTGAACCCCTAAAGTACACAGCCAGAGCTCCTTAGTCCTCCGAAATCCTGACCCCAAATCCTAAAGCCCCTTATTATACCCTTGAACCTCAAACCAATATATCGAGTCCGAATTTCCGAAGCTGTAAGTATATTTGTAAGAGGCGAACCCTATAAATCCCAAGCCCGAAAAATCGTAAGCCCTAAATCCCACGGCCTATATTCGAACAATCACGAGAAAACGCGGGCTAGCAGCGCGCCAGCGACTGCAGCGCCTCCCACCAGCGCGACACCTGGATGCGTTAGTTTAACAAGTACCACATCCCTGCATGGGATACCGTTACTAAACATTCAGCAAAATCTTCATGCGAGTTCTGGATGATTTCTCTCAAAGTTTTATGAAACCTGCAAAATTTTTCAACCCACGGATCTGAGAAACGAGTGGTACTTTGCCGAGGGTTCCTTACAACAAACCCCTCTTAATGTACTGAGGGTATCTTCGAAGAAAGATCCTACGGTTTCGGGGTCCTTCTAAGACATGCAGGGATCCTCTTCAGGAGGTCTTGGCATAAGGAACTTAGCATTTTGGGATCTTAGAATAAAAAGATCCAAGTGGATTTCGACGACTTCATAGTAAGAACCCCCCCACTAGTGATCACTAGTGAGCCCGTGAAACACGGGTGAAGGCCAAAGCCAAAGTCAGGGTCCTGCATTTCCTGAAACGCGAATGCCTTCACTGTTATGATGATGATGATGATGATGGTGATGATGATGATGATGATGATGATGATGATAAGCATTTGTATTGCTATTTATTTTCGCTTAATAAGACTACTAGTAGTACTACTATGGCAGCAACTCTTACTACTATCATCACTACTATTGCTATTATGATGAGTACTAGTGTTACCCGCACTCATAACCTTCGACTGACATCGCCAAGGATGAGGAGGGAGAGGGTTTGGGGAGTGCGTGCATCTTCCTGTAGGGCCATTCGACTTGGGTTTAGGGCCCTAAACCCAAAACCCGAAACCGCTTAGGCCTAGACTTGGGACCCGGGAAGAAGACGCTTGGCAAAAGCTGCAACCGATTCCTCACAGCTGCTGCGAGCAGCCATATCGGGTTTAGGGTTTAGGGTTTAGGGCATATCTTTTGTACAACCCAGACCCCAGGAAGATAAAAAAAAGTAATATAGGGGCCTTAGTAATCAGAATAGGGTTTTGGGATACGTTATACCATAGTTATAATAAGGCACCCGCAAAATAATATTGGCAATTCTTAAGGCGGGACTTTGTTCCCAGACCCCCAAAAGGATCTAAAAAATAGATCCCCTAATTAGGGGGCCCTAACTACTAAAGGGTACTTTATAGGAACCCCCTTAAGGGATCTATTTTTTAGATCCTTTTGGGGGGTCTGGGTTTGGAGAATCTCCAAACCAAGCCCTGGGCCCTGGACCCCTTGAGGCTGAAGCCGAAAGCCAAGACGGACGAAAACCGAAACCGGTACTAAAGGCGCCTTGTGTTCTTAGGGTTTAGGGTTTAGGGTTTAGGGTTTAGGGTTTAGGGAATTGAGTCTTTGGGCTTTGGGGTATATTACAACTTGAGAACCTGTACTCAAGGGGCCTGTTCTTCTTGGAAAGAGGCCTTTGGCGTAGATTACCGTGTGAGACTAAGGAACCTCACGGAACAGTGTCGTTATTCATGCAAGCTTCGATCCCCTCCATCCACCCACCACTACAACCCACCCCGCATCCCTCCCAACGAACCCTAAAATTTGGGGGGCCCTAAACCCCTAAACTTAAGCAGCCAAAAGTGCAAACACCGAACGACGTGTTAGAAACCCTATGATTCTAAAACTGCTAAGTTGCCTATATCTTATGAATTGAAAAGCCAACCTCCCACGCCCGCGGCGACTTTGGCACCAGTGCTCCAGCCCCTGTCAGAGACTTAGGGGTACTATTGAGTTGTACATCGGGTGATGGAATTTGAGCTTAGGGTTTAGGGTTTAGCCATCGTGAATTAGGATACGTTTCGGAGTCTATGGGGTGCGCTATTTAGGCTCCTTACCTTACGGCATGTTCTGACCTGGAAGGAACCCGAACCCCTTCAAGGAGCACTAACCCTTACTTTAAAGGAACCCTAAACCCTTAAAGGAACTCTAAACCCTTATATCAAAGGGGCTCTACACCCTGTAAGGAACACTAAACCCTCAATTAGAGGAACCCGAAACCCGTCAGGTCGTTATTCGGCTTTCAAAAAGGATCCGCATGGGCCCCTGAAATTTTAGAACGGATCGTAGTGTAAGAGCTAGAACAGGGTCTTTACGGCTCCTTAAAGGATCACTCGAGGGATCTATGATGATAATAAAATACCAGGACCTGAAATTCAGAAGAGGGCCTTGAGGGTGTACGACAACATAATGCTACGTGGACTTTACAACGATCTGATTTTGAAACTACCATATAAGGGCTAGCTACGTTTTTGAAGACTTTCTTAAGTCTTAAGGGCTTCATGACCTATGTAAGGGCTGGGGACAGGGGGTCAGAAATCTGGGTTGCCTTACTTAAAGGTCAATCCAATCAGAATGCTACTTTGTACGAGGTGCGGCTGGTAATGGATCCTATGTCCCAGGATGACCAACATCCTTCTCGCTGAGGCGAGAAGTCGCCAAACATGAAGAGTTTAGGGTTTAGGGTTTTACCCTCGAGACACAAACCCCATTGAACACTTGTATATGGATTTGGGGTATAGTTGTCTAGTGTAGTATACATGCACTCGGAACCCTTAGGAACAAGTAATAGTGTTGATAATCCTGCAGGCTTCTAGGTTCCTGAGTGACCCCTACATAATTAGGGTACTCTTCGTCCTATTATTCAGTTTTTTAAAGGGAATCATACAATAGAAAGGGGACAAAGGTACTACTCAGGAACCTAGTATACTAAGCCCTGTAGCCCTACACCCAAAACTCTCAACCCAAAACCCAAAACCAAAAACACCAAAACCCTAAACCCCTAAACCCTAAACCCCCAAACCCTAAACACAAAACCAGACTTGAAGCCCTATAACACTAAACCCAGAACCCTAAACCCAAACCCCTAAAACCCAAATTGGTATGACGCATGAAGCCCTCCACTCGGGTGGCGCACTTCGATTTCTCCGGCTCGGCGGCGGGCGTCGGAGTGGGAGCAGGGGCGGGCGCGGCACCTCCAGGGAGTAGGGATTCGGGGTTACCTGTAGCCGAAAAGATCTACCTTTTTAGGGTTCCTGATTATGTTCTCTGTATATATACATATGTATATATATATATATACATATTATTTTGGGGGGTTCCTTATTATATTTGTAGTATAATGGGCCCCAAAACCCTCTTCGAATCATTAAGGCAAGCATATTAACCGGTGTGGAGTCTGTGCTCCAAGGCGCAAAGCCACGAAACACCGGCTTGGCCTGTGGCCGAAACCCAAGGCATCGTTCCGAATCGGCTGATGCCCTCGATGTGACGTACACGTCGGATGCAAAGTAGCAGTCGGCCCGAAGCCCCAACTCAGAAATCAACCATCAAACTCGGTAGCTTTATGCAACATCGGCATAAAGTCCCATGTGCTACTGATCCAGAGCTCGAACACACCCAACCACGAAATAATGCACACAACCATGTAGGTAGTTCTTCAGATCGGGATGCGTTGTACTGTTAAGCCACCGAAAACGTTTCAACCTGAAACTCTAAGCCCTAAACCCTAAACCCCAATGACTCGAACCCCGAGCCCAGCAAGCCTCCTCCTCCTGCTGCCGGCGGCTTTCCTGGCATGGGTCCCCAGGGTTTCGGGGTACGGCTTCATGGGGTAAGTCATCGTTTCTCCCTGACTGCGAGCTGCGAAAGACATTCTGCTGCCTAAACAGGCTGGTATCGAGGACGCTGAGGGGACGACTTCATATATCTTTTTTGATAAGGGGGGGGGGGTGCGGGGGTGCGCGCACGAAATTGTGGAATCCTCAAAAAGGTAGCGGCATCCAGGCCCAAGGCCCCCTTTTTAAGCAACACCCGGAACCGCGTAACGGCATGTCTCGGATTCTTGACTTCAATTGGTGATCCTTGGGTTGACTGCTGCCTGCAGGCTACTATATGCTTATACTGAAGCTTATGGGCTTCGCGTCCGGCCCAGCCCCCCCAAAAAACCCAAAACATCGGAACACCCTGAAGCCCTCGGCTCCTAAACCCTTCTTCCCTAGACACAAACTCCTCAAAGTCGAATCCCCGCCCTAAACCCTAAACCC
>CAJNDV010036244.1:6252-23191 GCA_905221635.1 Symbiodinium sp. CCMP2456
TGCTGCTGCTGCTGCTGCTGCGAGTGTTTACTGTTTATTGCTTACTGCTGACGGCCACTGGCACTGCCACTGCCACTGCCACTGCCACTGCCACTGCTACTGCTGCTGCTGCTGCTACTACTACTGCTACTACTATTATTACCGCTACGACTGCTACTACTACCACCACTACTACGACGACGACCACGACTACTGCTACTACGACGATGAAGACAACGAGGAGTAACCTCTACAAAACACGATAGATCATTTAAGCCCTAATGGTCCTGCGCCTTAATCATCCTGTTCGATCAGCTTCGGTCGTACTGCAACGTCCTCTCTACTTCTGGCTTCTACCAGCTCTAGGAGTCCCTTATGAAACGGTGTCGCGACGCCAGGAAACACCAGGAGTCAAGGCGCTATTTTTCTTTATCCCGCCAAGAACCCCAAACCATGAACCAAACCGCCTACCCAAAGCCCTAAACCCTCAGCTCTAAACCCAAACCCCGAGACTCGCCGCTAGACCGCTTGTTCTGAGCTCTTGACATAAGCCGCTGGAGCCTGCGCCAGCCGATTTGATGTTAGGCTTGTAGCGCAATCACCCCCACAATAAAACCAAATCATATAACATAACCTCACCAATATTTCCGAGGAGACCTATACTCGCTCCCACGTTTGCGCTGGTGGTTTGGGTCTGTGAGGTTTGGAGGACACTCCCGCGAGGCTGAACTTCCCTTAACCCTCATCCCCTGAAGCCCAGGGATCAAGAATTTACGGATGTCAGGGATTCAAGGCCGTAGGGTCCGTGGGGTCCGTAGGGTGTAGCTTGCAGAGACTTAGATTCAGATTGAAGGGCCTTGAGCTTTGGAATGTGGATGTTCCTGGGCTTACTGTCGGAAGTAGGGCGAGAGCGAGTTTGGCAACTCAAGGACCTGGGTTTGGGGTGTGGTGTAGAATTCAAGATTCGTGGGCTGACACTCCGAGGCTTCGGGCCTCGACGTTTTGGTTTGAGATTCCAAGGTTGAAGCTTTGGGTGAATACGTAATGTGCTGTAAGGTATCACGCTTCCGGGTTCCCTCTTTTCGCCTTTTGCTGTCCACTGAAGACCTGCCAAAAAGAAACCAAAACCTCTGAAAACCCTATGTAAAGCCCTTGAAGACCCAGAACAGCCTAACAAAACCTCAAACTCTCTCAGCCCCTTCCCCCAAAAAAAACCGCCCCAACACCCCCCAAAAAATCTAAACCCTAAACCCTAAACCCTAAACCCCAAAAAACCTAAACCATAAACCCTAAACCCTAAAGCCGACTCCTTCAGGCCAAGCCTTCCGCGCCGGGAGAGCCAAATCGGATTCTGACCTCTCGAGAGATTCTTGGGGTCTTCACCATACCTGGATCCTGGGGTCAGCATCATACATTCTTGGGGTCTTCCTACCCTGGACCTTGGGTGTTTTGGGGGGGTTTAGAGATGTCTTGGGATCTTCCTACCCTAGACCTTGGTTGTGTTGGGGGGTTTAGGGTTCTGAAGGTCTTCCTTTTACCCCCAAACCTTGAGGTTGTTTGGGCTTTAGGGCGTAGGTCTTGCGTCTAGAGATGTCTTCAGGTCTTCGATTCGTAAACCCGAAGCACTAAACTCCTGAACCTTGAAGTTGTTTCGGGCTTCGGGATTAGAAGGTCTTGAGGTTTGGGGCTTTAGGGATTTAGGAAGGAGGAAGCTGCCCTTTTCTTCGAGCATGAAAATTTACTCTTAGGGCCTCCGATTTCGGAAGCCGAGGTCCGAGGTCCCAAAATGCGTCGCTTACCAGACACCGTTATGGGACATGTCGCGAGACCTCTCTCTTTAAGGTGAAAAAGGTACTTAAGGGGTCCAGGGGTCCGGCTCGCACAGGAGAGTCCCCGACTGAGTCGCGCGCTGAGCGGAACCAGCGAGAAAGCTCCATCTCGACTGCACCTCAAGTTAGGGGGGCTACCTTCACTCTACTCTACTGCAACCTTCTACTCTGCCCAAGTCGCCATCCGCTGCAGTCTTGGCTCTGATATCCCATCCGCCCTTGCCGGCAGGACCTTTAGGCCCAAAACACTCCCCGAAACCCCCCGCTATGCTGGAGTTTAGGATTTAGGATGCTGCAAAATAAGAGAGCTAATAGCAGCACAGGCTCAAACAAGCTAGCCCTCATTTTATGCACCGCACCCCGTAGTTCGAAGCCTGACTCACCTGGACCCAAACGCCCTGAAGCTGCACATGCAGGGGGCACCTGATGGAGAAGTGGTCTCGGCTGATGTACCTGGCACGTCAGGCTAAACCTTAGACCCCCAAACCCCTTGTCTTGCATCGATCCCGATGACCTCGGGGCTTTCAGCTTGGAGTGTAGGGTGTGGCTCCCAAGCCCGACGAGCCCGTCACCACAGTCACGACATGTTTGCCAGGGATTTGACGGCTCAGGTCTTTTAGGGCTTTCGACACGCTGCCGGCCTCCTGCACCTTCTTGCAGAAACTCCACAAACCGTCAACCCTTTCTTAGCCGAAAACCATGCAGCCTCAACCCCCAAAACCCCCCAAACCCCACCCCCCCGTAAAAAAAAAAAGAACAATGAACACACAAGCGCGTCAAGCTCAAGTCCTTCAGACGCGACCTGAAACAAAAACCCCCGTGATTTCGAAGTGCCCAGGCCCAGGACGCATCCGGGCTGAACCCCAGAAAGCACTCACCCCCTGTTTTCAAAAGTATAAAATTGTATATACATGTAATTGTCTTTGAAATCCACTATAAGTGTATGTTTTAGATGTTAAATTGATATTCATCCGAAACCCACGCAGCCTCAACCCCAAAAACTCCCCAAATTCCCCGGGACGCACCCGGATCAACCCCAAAGACACCCCACTTGCATCCCTTCACGCATACATTCCTGCATACCTACATACATAAATTTTGCATGCATGTATATATATATATATATACATACTTATTTATCTATTGTTTGTTTGTTTTCAATACATATATATATATATATACACACACATAAAGTTGTGTATAAATAAATAAATATATATATATATATATATACATATTGTATATGTAAGTGGATGTGTATTTGTATTTTTTGTTATATTGATACTCATAGTTGTTTACCCTATAAGCCCTCAAACGCGGAGCCCGTAGGCCTTGAGCGACCCCGCCAGGCCGTAAACCCCAAAACCGGAAACCTCGTTGGACTCTGAGAAAATCGGAACACTCACCCCGAAGTAGACGATGTGTTCTTGGGAGGGTGCTTTTTGGGTTATTCACTCAGTCCCTATCTCAATGGCAACAGCATCTCCAGGCCAGAGGGGCCCAAGCACTCCTTCTACGAACCTCGGGCAATGTGGGTTTGTGGTTTCTGTTGACATTATGTTTTTCACTTCTGAAAGGCAGGATTCGAAAGACTGGGGTTGTACTCAGGTTTCAGAGTCTGACATCAACTACGCCTGCCCTTTCTCACTTTCGCCGCCTGTGCTTTCGCTGGGACATGAAAGGTCTCTTAGACTTTGGGGGGGCATGTGCTTAGGAGTCCTTGTGCTGAAGGTCCCTCTATTTAGAGCGCATGCTCGTAGCACGCCAGCTTCTGTCACGTCATGATGGGTCTAAAGCTTCGGGTAAATTTCAGGGTGCTCGGCACCGGATGTAGATGAATTACACGGGTGTCTGGTTCCCGGTGCTTCTGCTGCTCTAACATTCTAGCATGGCAGCACGTCTACCTGGGATGGAAGCCTTGTGCGTGAATGATGCAATTCATGAAGCCACCTAAATCCTTTCGTTTGGAGTATGGCGGGGCTTTCGGAAATTAGAAGTCCCTTCTTTGGGGGTTACGACCTTTTGAACCGGCTTGGCAGAATTGCAAAAACTGTCTTAAGCGCCGTGCATGAAGCCCCAAGATCAAACTGCAAAACCTGAACATGCCCAAATCAAGCCTTACTTGACTTGACGAAGTCTGAGTGGTATGCCGATCCCCCTTTTCTGCATCCAAACCGAATCCAAACCCATACCTGAGACTTCACAACCCGAAACCGCAAAAGCATCATGTACCTTAAAATAAAATCCATGACCCCTTGAACATAAAACTTGCTTAACCCGGGTGAGTACACCTAAGCCCCGAAGCCCTCAAAGCTTAAACGGCCTAAACTCAAAAGCCCCCCAATAGCCCCCCAGGCCCCTGTGTGCACGGCGATTTCTCGTGGAGTTCCCGCTGGTGCGCTCGCCCGATTGTGAGCCCTGGATGTCCAGCTTGGGGCTCGTTGACCAGGGTTTCAGGTGGTGTTTGAAATTTCGGGTTGAGTTTTTGGGGCTTCCAGTTGAGGGAGTTAGGGCTTCGGGGGAAGGGAGCATAAGAAAAAGCGAGCAATGCACAACCTCCCAAATCATGAAGGGTTTAAACAATGCCGAGCCCCTGCAACCGACCCATCGAAAACCTTGAGCATTTGTTCAAACCCGAGACCCTCAAAATCCAAACGAAGGCAAAATTGTAGAATTGTTGCGAAGTCACAAACTTTATGTCTACCCTCAACTTGCAAACCCTAGCTTCAGCTAGCTCCAGGTAGGACGGTACTTGCTGCCGGGCGCGATCGTGCGCTGGTGCTCTGGGCTCAGGTGCCGTGGGTTGCGGTTGGCACGAGATGAGACGACAGTCGTTGACCCGCCAGAGCGTTCGCAAACAGACTGCTCGGATGACATCCAAGAAACCCCTGCGGACATGCAACCTTTTACCTTCGCAAATACGACAACGCGGCTATAATGACGTTGCACGACCTTAATGGGAGGGCTGACATCCCATGCTTCGCTGGGCTGCTGACAAAACAAGCAAAGGGCTGCTATAAAGGATGCTGTATCGTCTGTATAGTGCATCAGTCAGCTGGGATGAAGGCCTTTGGAGAGCAAAGGATTCCTTAATCCTGACACCATTCGACCAGAAAAGCCCGGAGCACTACCACTTTTGATCACTCGCAAGCCGAAGAAACCTCTGCCAAGCTCCACCCGAAGCTGCATGACAGGGGAGCATTGTAACGCCAATGAAACCTATAACGTTTGAAGCTTCTTTGTCTCTTCTTGTTCTGTCTATCGAGCTTCGCAACATAGGCTCCGCAAGTGTCGGCTGGGCTTCCCGGCCGTTGTCCCCTGCATCAACCACGCGGAAGGCGTCTGGAAGGCCCTGCCATGTAACCCAAGGTACCCAGGGTTCGAGAGACGACCGTCGGGTTCAACAGATCCGGGCTTCTGATAAAGGTAGTAGAAGGACAGATAAGTAGACAGATAGGTAGATGGGTAGATAAATAGATAGATAGATAGATAGATAGATAGATAGATAGACTGATACACACATAGAGGGATAGCTGATCGAATCAGAGCGAGAGAGAGAGAGAGAGAGAGAGACAGACAGAGACAGAGACTGAGACAGAGAGCGAGAGAGAGAGAGACAGAGACAGGGACAGAGACAAAGACAGGGAGACCCCATAACTCAAAAAAAAGTTGAATGCTCCCTGGCGAGATGTTGTGCCCTGGCCTTTCGTGATACACCCCCCCTAGCAGTCACTCCCGCCTTCAAAACAGCTGAGCCGGCCA
This sequence comes from Symbiodinium sp. CCMP2456, assembly GCA_905221635.1. Lineage (NCBI taxonomy): Eukaryota > Dinophyceae > Suessiales > Symbiodiniaceae > Symbiodinium > Symbiodinium sp. CCMP2456. The sequence continues at coordinate 11,823 of CAJNDV010036244.1, forward strand.
AGACAAGTTGAAAAGGCCTCGGGATAGAGATTTTGCTCAAGGGATTTCTAAGCATAAGCACTACAGCTTCTATCATGTATGGCTTGAGTCTTGGTAAACACTCTTACTACAACGGCTGTTCAACGGCTACTGCCACTCCAAATCTTACTTCGACGACAAATATCGCTGCTACTACGACTTCTGCTGCTGCTGCTGCCCTCTGCTATTGCTAACCCATCGCCGTCCGGGGTACTGCACGTTGCTACTGCCAACGACCTCTGAATGTGTCGTTTACCTGAGGAAGCCACTTTTTGTGTCAAACTATTACTCCAGAACCCAAACTTCTGCGCCAATTCTCCAAACCTTAGGCCCTATGCTAGACCTCATACTCCGCAGCCCTTCTTATCTCCTGCGCAGAATTTCGACTTGCCGCTCTCATGGTCGGAAGCGCACCTTCCTTGTGGAATACGTAAATTGTCGGAGTTTAGTGTTGAGGGCTCAGGGGCCAAAGAAAAGCTGAGGGTTCATGGGCTTGGGGCTAAAACTGTTAAACCCTGAAACAAAAAGGGTCTCAAAAGTTCCGGAGTCGAAGCCTGCGTCCCTTCTGATACCAAGCTGCGGCCGCGTCTTCTGGCTCTCTTTGGAGCCCTTCAGATGTCGGAAATTGAGGGAAGAGCGCTGAAGGTTCGAAGCCTTCATTCCCTTGAGATTGTTTGACACTCACACTCGGACAAAGCCTGGCAGGGTCTGCAGCGATAGAGTCATGATAGATCCACTAACAACACATCAAAGTCGGTGTCACTCGGATGCTGTTGCTGTCAAGTAGGATGTGCGAAACGCCGGGAGCAAGTATACAAGCATATCATTGCATTCTTCATTCCATTGAGATTTAGGGTGTTGAAGGTCGTTAGGTTCTGGGCTGGGCCTTGGCTTGCAAATCAGATCTCGGGGCTTCGAAGTTGATCTGTCTTCGGGTTTTCGATATTTACTGGGCCCCTAGGCCCGATCGAGAGGATTAGCGGATCCAAGGCTTTGGCATTCTTGGGATTTTGTATCGTCTGAGCGCTTCTTTCTGGTGGCCATGGGATGCAGTGACTCCTTCGAGGTCTTGGCTCTGGAACACGAGATGTTTTGGGTTTCGGACATGTAGATCTATGGCCTAAACCCTATATCGCCATGAACCCCAAAGCCCAAACCCTGTTCTGGCGGATCCCAGGATTGCCCCTTGCGAGTTCAGCTTTGGCTCCGGGAACGGAGGGCCCGCTGCCCCAAAGTGTTCAGGCGTTCAGGGTTTAGGGTTCAGGGGTTTGGAGTCTTCACCACCAAACTAGCCTAGCCGCAGCTAGCCCGCAGAAGCTCGAAGTAACTAGAACCAGGGCCCTGGTAAATGACCAACCCTTTTGCAACAGGCTTTCCACTTCGCCTAAATGACCAACCCTAAACCCTAAACCCTACAAGCCCTATGCAAGGGAACCTCCCTAAGGCCCCAACCTTAAACCCACAGAGACCCCTTTTGAAGGACCCTGGGACATCATGTGGGGGCCTTGATAGTTAGAATAGGGCTTTGGGGGTAAGATTGTAAAGTAGCTAGAATAGGGTTTTGGGGTATAAGAGTCCATAACTAGAATAAGGAAGCCCCCTGAAAAAAAATATTGTTGGCAATTACTTAAACTCCTTTTCTCTCGACCGCCCCGACCCCGCAACTTGGGCCTGGCGGTCGAGTAAGATCGTCCCGGGCTCTGTGGCCCGGGAGGCCAGGGAGCCTTATCGGCTGACTCTCGCTGCGGCTCTGGGGGCTCTGGGGCTGGGAGCTAAGGGCGGAAAGTTTAGTAGGCTTTAGGGCTTTGGGCTTTGGGTTTAGGGCTTAGGGTTTAGGGTTTATGAAGGGGTTTAGGGGTTCTGGGGCTTGAGAACTGCATGCTTACGTGAATTTGGCTTCAGGTGCCAGGGGGTTTGTCGTCTGAAGAATCAGACGAAGGTTTGGGGCTTATAGGGGCTCAGAACTTGCGCCTGCCTACGGAACCCTACATTGCGCTGACCATGAAGGCGAAGATAGGAAGAAACACGCATCTGAATGAGGTACTGAGATACTCCACTCGAAAACCGAAGCCGGGGCGATAAGAAGCCGCACAAAAAACTCATCTTCCAAACCCATGGGCGCACGTACAGCTCCCCTGCAGAATCCCCGCTTTACCCCTATGCCATCCTCATTGCAACGCGCAGCCGCCTCTAGTGGGCCCTTGCGTCCTGCTGCCAAGTGGCTCGTCGAACGGCTCTGCCCAAGCCACAGCAAACCTGAGTTGAAAGGGACGAGATGTTGAGGGCTTCGACTCTCGCAACTCGCAACAAGTTCTGGGCCATGCGGCTCAAAAGGGTTCGGGCTTGAATGAGCTTCTGGGTTAGATGTATCTTGTGTAGAGCAACTTCAAGCTTTCGGGCGACAGAGTAGTGCTAGAAGGTATCAACTCAGTCACCGGTGAAAAATAAATTGAAGGTGGGGGTAAAAGGGGTGTGTTCCGAAAACTCGGGTCCCTGATTTCCTAATGAAGAATGAAGGATCCTACTATTCGGGGTAGGTGGACATTAAGTCCCTTACTTGTTTTGGCGAAACCCAGATGATGTGTACCCTGAGCTGAGTTCCCTTTTTCCTGGGACAGGCACGGAAGCGAAGATACGGCGACACGCCTGTACCGTCCTGGAATCGGAGGAGCTTCTGGGTCTGGCGCAGTTGCCTGGGAGTTAGAGTAAAGGTTCTTGGCAGTGAGGGATAGTAAGGAGTCTATTCTATGGCGGTTTCCGGGTCGCGGGCAGGTTTTCGGGGGCTTTTGCTTGGTTTGCCAGCTTCGGGGGCTTGCGAAGCGTGGGGTCCTTCAAAAACCCGAGCCCGCACGGATTGGGGATGAGGTTACGACGGTGTTCTTACGCCTTTTTAAGCCCTGAAGCCGAAAGTACCGAAGCCCGAAACCTTGTCGGACTTACACGCGAGACCCCTAAGGCCCGAAGCCCCCCTTGAGCCCTGAGACAAAACCCAGGGCCTCTAGGATTTTGGAAGCCTCACAAAAAGGAAACGGAAAAGGCGACCTACTCTGCTAAGTTGAGGGTAGACGAGTAGACGAGTGTCAAAAGCAACATCCCAAAGCCTTCAACTTGAGCTCCATTCCATAAGAAGTTCTGGGAACTGCCTTTCTACTGTACTCAGCTTGTCCTGGGCAATAAGTTCGATGGTGTCGCCGACCTCCCAGCTCGAGGGCAGGCTCTTAAATCACTAATCTGTCTGAATGGGAATATCGGGACTGACACTCTGACGCAGCCAAAACCCATGACAGTAGGAGACATAAGAACATCAATCGTGAAAATAGCAGCAGTAAACCTAGCACCACAAGGATCGCAGAAAAGTAGCAACAGCCGTGATTGGGAGGGCACACCGATGACGACAGTATCATGGTCCCGACTTAACATGAAACCCTGAAGAAAGACCCTGAAGCCCCAGCTGAGCAACAGCTCCCAGAGCCCCAAACCTGAAAACCTGAGCCTTACGCCTTACGCCGCGGGGCCCCGAAACCCCCAAATCCAAAGCACATGAACCCTCAGCATAGGTAATAACGCTTGCACTTCAAGATGCCAGGTTAAAGCCTCGATGCAACAAAGACAATACACATGAGAGCCTCCTTGCTACCGGAAAAGCTGGCGACTTGCAAAATCAATTAGGTGCTGCATGCTCGTGGCCTGGAATGATCTGTTTCATTTGCTGCGGTTGAATGACTTGGTATTGCTAACCCCTGTTCGAACTGGCCCTCGCACATTGCAAGACATCCCCACTATCCCCGAAATCCTGGGATGCGTAAACTCTAAAACTTTCCAGTGAATGAAACAAGGGTGTAAGCCCGAAAAGCGGCCTGATTGCAAAACCCGAGAACTATACCCCCCTTTCCCCAAACCCACTGACCAGTAAACCTTAAATCAAAGCTGAACACCCGAAATCCATGAAAACCATCGCCCACATCCCAAACCCTCAAACCGCAAATCCTGACCAACACACCCCTGGGCACCTGGATCACCTGCCTGGCCCTTCCTGGCAGTTCTCTGCCAGCCAAGAGGATCGGGTTGCTGCCTCCACAGGGGCGCTTCATAAAGGGGGTTATAGAGGCGACCCTGTAACTTGGAAGCCTGTGCAACTAGAATAGGGCTGATGTATATGAACTGAGCCTGGAAGCATTGGGCGATCCAGTGTCTTGATGGTCTGGGGGAGGAGACAAACCATGTGCGGATCGATTATTTCTTCGCGTGTCCTGACTAGACCCGTGAACGCGAATCTGAGGACAGAGCCAAGGGCCTGCCGAATTACTATGACGTAACACGATTGCCTTCTACTCCCTGGATAACCATGGCAACACATCTCCGAATCTTTGAGTCCTAAACGCCAGACCCCTTTAACTTGACCATGTACCTTAAACCCAAAGGCCCACCCCACAACTCCAAGCCGAGGCGCTGCAGTTCGTCACTTCAAAACGGACTTTCGAAGGAGGCAACTCCTCGGCCAACCCGGTGACCTCGTCGCAAATCCTAAAAAAACGTGGTGAACTTGTTCTAAGGCTTGGACACGGGGCGATGTATAAGGGCTCTCACAGAGATGTCCTGAGAGTTGGATCTGCAAGGGTACTACTGGGACGTGGTAGGGCTTACTCTTGCTCGTGTCGACGTGTGTAGATGGTGCCTGCACAGCATTCTAAGTGGAAGCGGCCTTCCGGTATCACTGCCGGCAGGAAGGAATGCCCACAAGATTTCACATTCTGAAGTCTTTCCTAGACCTAGACTTTCATGTGGAAGCGGCTGTGGACCAGTGTGCATGCGTTTGCTTGTGTTGACTAGGCCACTTGATCAGTGCTGTTCTCACTGAGACAGAAGGGGGGCCCTGACACAAACCCTAAGTGATAGGATCCACCTGCATGCAAGACCCACAAAAAGGAGACTCCAGGAAACCCCAATATAAACTTCTAGCAACCTCTTTTCCTGTCTTCCCTCCGCTGCGGCCTGGAAATGTGTCCGGGAAACATAGCCCACGAACCTCAGCTGAGAGTATACGGTACAAGGTATGCATGGGCTCCGAGGTGACGATGAGTGCGCAGCGGTGACGATGAAGATGCTGATGATGCTGTGGTTGTCATCATCATAAGAATAAGCTAGTTGGTTACTTGTATGCATCATTATTTCTGACTAGCAGAAAAGTGTGCTTCTTGCAACGTGAAAAGGCCCTACATGGCAAATCAGAGCACTCCAGCATCCGCAAACTTATCCATACTGTATCACGTCGAGTCCAGCATGCTCTTTCTCAAGGTGGCTTCTGAATAAACCAGCACCCCCAACGGAAAGGAAAGCTTTGTGGGCTCCCTTTGTGAGGCCCAAAACTTCCCAGAATCCTCCTCACCAAAGGTCTGGGCCAAGGCCCTGGCACCCACTGTGACCGGCTGAGCTTCTGCAAGTTCTCGAAGAAGCCTGCGTTTTTTTTGTTTTTTTTTTTTGGGGGGGGGGGGTGGGGTGGGGTCCTTGTTTCAGTTATAGTAGATATGCCCCAAAACTCTATTCTAATCTTTAAGGCTCCTACATGAAACATAAACCCTGCACATCCAAAAGCCCTAAACCCTCAACACCAGCCTAAAGCAACAAAAACCCAATGCAAATAGCAAGCCGTAAACCATTTAGTCACCCGTAAACAACCAAAAGGAACCCCTGTGGTGTGACAGGTCAGCGCTGGAGGCCTCGGTAAAGTCCTGGATCAGATGCTGCGCGAGCATCCTGAGGCAAGTGTCTGGTTCAGGGGTGCAGGGGTCACGAATCCTAAACCCTAAACCCTTTATGTATCCGCCGCCCGCCCAGAAAAAAAACTTCCCTTGTTAAGGAATTATGATGCGGAGCCCCACATGCAGTTCTCAAGGCTCTAGATCCATTTAGGGTTTGAGCTCCCCCGCCCCCCCAGCAAAAGCCCCAATTGAAACTGAAGCCAGGCTCTATCATTAAGCCGCCAAATCACTGTTGGAAGCGAGCGCCACATCGAAATTAGTAAAATGGCTGCACCTCTTGGATAACGAAGCTTGGGCGCACTGGGATGTCATCCGAAGCACAGTTAATCAGAGCATATGAAAACCCTTCGAACTATCGGGCGATTCGGTGGAGCTGGCATATCCCATGTCAGCTTGCAGTTTGCCTGCGCCTCTAAAGCCTTGCGGAAGCTGCGTACGACCATCTCAGGTATGTAGAATCGTGACAGGGATTGCGAAATCCTATTGTCTTGCTGAAGCACCCGACATGGTGCTTAACCTCGTAAGATTAGCACTTAGGCCGCAGGGGTTTGACTTAGGCCGCAGGGGTTTGGCTGTGGCAACAAGCACAAAGAAGGATTGCCTAAGCTGCGACCAGCCTCGCCTCAGGAAGCCCACAAGGCTGTAAGCCGTACCACCCAAAACTCCTAAACCGGAGAGCCCTCAAGCCCGAAACCCTAAATGCCTGTAATCTCCAAACCCTCTAAGCCGCAAGCGGTGGTGACCTAAACCCCCGGACCAAAAATTTCAAAAGCCCCAAATTAAAAGCCTACATCCTCCTAGCGCTAGAACTTTTTAGAAGAGGGTTTCTGGGTATATCATGCCATGATTCCAGTAAGAAGCTCTTAAAGAAAAGTGCTGGTATTTATGTATGTATGTATGTATGTATGTATGTATGTATGTATATATACAAGCATATATATATATATATATACAAGCATAAATAAATAAATAAATAAATAAATATATATATATATATATATATTATATTCATAGTTATTTTATACACAAGCCCCAAGCAGCGGCAGGGCACGCTGAGCCTGGTGCACCCGATGTTTGGAGACGTTGACTACGGCCCTCTCGAGGAGACATCAGTGGGGCATCGGCATTCCTGAAAACGATTTCTGATCGGTTGCTATGTTAGTCTGGCTGTCAGGTTGTTGCAAGGGTTACTAAGTCTTTGTGGCTTGATTTTGGGTGTCGCTACTAGAATTAGGATAGGGGGCTTGCAAGTTTAGGTTTTGTGGGGTAGACAGCTCTGTTGGAGCGCGTGTTTATGAATGGAGTTTAACTCCCCGTTCGATTCAACTGCAGGATGCCCGGAACCGTTGTCTGTCTAAGGCTTTTGGGTATTCTTGGTTTATGTGTGTTGCGAATGGCAGTTAATTGCAGTTTATGAACTTCAGAAGTGTTGTATGGATCTGAAAACATCAGAACATGCATACATACTTATGTATGTATGTATGTATGTATGTATGTATGCATGCATGCAGGTATGTATGTATGTATGTATGTATGTATGTGTATATATATACATATATATCATTACTTATTTGTTTGTGTTCTTTTCATACGTGCATATATATATATATATATATATTCATGTATATATTTCCATTTCTTTCTCTAAGGGCAGCAGAAGCGGCAGCACGATGAATTGTTAAACCCCTGTACCTTGTACTCGTGCATCCTGAATCCCCTCCCTGACCCTAAGCCCTATATCCCTAGTTTAGGGTTTAGGATTTAGGGTTTAGGGTTTAGGGTTTAGGGTTACCCGCATGGAGCCTCTGTGGAACCCCTATAATAGCCCTTCTATGACCCTTGTAGAAACCTTGCTTAACCACCCTAAACCCCTAGCCCTAAACCTCAAACCCCATAAGCCTTAAACCCTAAACCTCAAACCCTAAACCGTAAACCTCAACAAGTTATCCCTAAGCCTTAAAACTTAAACCTTAAACCCTAAACCCTAAACCCTAAAACCCTAAACCCTAAAACCCTGAAGCCCTAAACCCTAAACCCTCCAAGCCTCAGGAGTTCGACACGCTCGCCTGTGTTGTTGATGGGAAGCCTCAGTCGCTGCTTGGCCCCGATTTCCATTTTGCAGGGTGTAAGTGCAGGGTATTTTAGGGTTTTAGGGTTTAGGGGTTCAGTGTTTTAGGGTTTACGATTTTGGGGGTTTAGGGTTTTAGGGTTCAAGGTTTAGGGTGTAGGGTTTTTGGGTTTAGGGCTTAGGATTTAGGGTTTAGGGCTTCGGATTCAGGGTTTAGGGATTAGGGCTTCGGATTGAGGGTTTAGAGCTTAGTAGATGGGTTTAGGGTTTAGGGATTAGGGCTTCGGATTGAGGGTTTAGAGCTTAGTAGATGGGTTTAGGGCTGAGGGTTTAGGCTTCGGATTCAGGGTTTAGGGTTTAGGGCTTCGGACTGAGGGTTTAAAGCTTAGGATTTAGATGGGTTTAGGGTTTAGGGCTTCGGATTTAGGATTTAGGATTTAGGATTTAGGGCTACGGGTTTAGGGTTTATTTAAGGCTTCTGATTTAGGGTTTAGGGTTTAGGGGTTCGGGTTTAGGGGTTATTTAGGGCTTCAGATTTAGGGTTTAGGGTTTAGGGGTTCGGATTCAGGGAGCCTGAGGCTTTCCGGATGTCACGAAGGGGTCTCTAAACACTTCGAGATTCTAAGGGTTTAGGGTTTAGGGTAAGGGTTGCTTAAGAACTTTGAGGGCTCTTTAGCAACTTGGAGGGCTCGTTAAAGAAATTCAAAGGCTCTCTGGAAAGGTTAAGGGTCCCTTAAGAACTTTAGAGTGTTTCGGGGAGTTCCAGGCATCTACTAGGATTACAAGGGTTTTGAATTTTCAATGGGTTCCACTAGGGATTCAGGGTATCACTCGGATTCCTTTGACATTTGAGGGCTTCTTAAAGCGCTTCTTTAAAGGGGGCCTAGCCATAAAATCCTTCATGAGGCAGGGATATCCATGAACAAAGCCGTGTGCATATGTCCTCTTCGGGGCCACGAGGTCTTGAGGATTGACAGAACCTACGCTAGGCAGCAAGCCGAAACCCGCAACCCCTCAACACCAATCCCTAAACCCGAAGCCCCAGGGGTTTAGGGTTCAGGGTTTAGGGTTCAGGGTTTAGGGTTCAGGGTTTAGGGTTTAGGGTTTAGGGTTTTGGGCTTAGGGTTTAGGATCTAGGATTTAGGGTTCAGGGTTTAGGGTTTAGGGTTCAGGGTTTAGGGTTTCGGGTTTAGGGTTTAGGGTTTAGGGTTTAGGATCTAGGGTTTAGGGTTTAGGGAACCCCACAAAGTCAGTAAGGTCCAAGGATGAGTTCGCAGGCAGGAGTTGTCTCGGAGCGTTCGGGGTGAGAAGGGGGGGGTGATGAAATCGTAACTTTTGTTATGATGATATAGGGCTTACCCTGACCCTAAACCCCGAACAGTTAGGGTTTAAACCCAGAATCTTGAATTTTAGGCCCTAAAGTCATGAACTCGGATGGCTGTATGTATGTTCGAAGCTGGAGTGTCGTTTAAACTTTAAGTTATAGGTGACAAGGGTTTAGGGTGTAGGGGTACAAGAACCCAATGAGATTAAAAATTGGGTATTGAACCAGTAAGGCCCAGCACCCCGTCATTTACGACACTTCAATTACACAGGGCATCTTAGTGTGATTACGGGGGCATAGCTCATAAAGGGCTGTTGGGTCCCGTGGGTAAGCTGGGAGCAACATGTTAAATAATTGGAATAGGGCATGGGGAATTTTTATACTATAACTACAAGAAGGGGGACCCCCAAAATAATATCGGTATTAAGTGAGGGCCGCTATAATTTGTCGAGAGACTTGCCACATAGAAATCGTCATTTTGGGGCTTACTCTCTTGGCCCGAGGCCTGCGTGCGAAGTTCCCAGGCGCGGTCATGATGACCAGGACGAGGCCATCACCCTTCGAGGTCTTAGGTTTGGGTTTAGGGGTTTAGGGGTTTAGGGGTTTAGGGCTTTAGGAGTTTAGGGGTTTAGGGGTTTAGGTTTAGGGGTTTAGGGGTTTAGGGTTTAGTGCTTTAGGGTTTAGGGAGGTTGATCTCGGGGTCAACTTGCAGGAAGCTGGAGATATACTTGCAACCCAACTAGAACCTATGTGAAGGTGACTCATCATCGGGATAATTAAAAATAGTGTAAACCTCTGATTAATTGAAGCCCCATTCGTTCAAAGGTGACTCGGCAGCACTCTCGGTTTCACGGGGGTCACAATAACACGTAAGCACATCAACCGAGCAACTTCGACGTTGAAGGTCTCGTTTTGTTCCGGTTAGGGTTTAGTGTTGGACTCTTAAAGCTTTTTCGGATAATGTAGGGGCCGCAATAACTAGAACAAGGTTTTGGGGTCCTTTATACTATAACTATAATAAAGAGCCCCCAAAGTAACATAGGTAGTTGTTGAGGCCCCTATATTAGTCTTGGACGAGAGCACCGGTTGCTGTCTTGTCGTCCGAGACCTTCACTCCTTTCTCGGCATGCCAAAGCTCGTAAAGCGTTGTCCACCTCTCCGTAGGATACCCAGAGACTCCAATATCCCTTAATTAAGGAGTGTTCCTTAAATTATGGTAGGATCCTTAATATGACTTAAGGTATATTCCTTAATTAAGGGATATTGGAGTCTCTGGATACTCTTTTCGGAGATCGAGCCACTCACGCCTCATCATCACTGCGCGTTGGGGGGGAAACCACACTGCGAGAACAGCTTGTCTTCATCATCTCCCTCTGCGGGTTCTCTCATGAACTTCGAGATGTCGCCCCAAAACCCTAAACCCTAAACCCTAAACTTCGTAAGGCCTGCCAACGCGTCAGCGAGGCGATCTGGATCCTCGAGAGCCATGCGAAACTCCTGGGCCTCCGCGCCAGTGACCTGGTTTAGGGTTTATCGTTCATGGTTTAGGGTTTAGGGGGTTTAGGGCTTAGGGTTCATGGCTTAGGGTTTAGGGGGATGCATGCATGCTGTAGCATTGACGGGCTTGCGTGAACCTAATTTAACACCGGGAGTTATGTCCAATGATGGCTTCCGAATCCACATTACTACACTTAGCAGGCTAGCAAAATGATCTTTACACCCTCCCACTTGACAGAAAACGCATAAGGCAAAACAAACGCAATGCATAGTAACAGGAACCACATTGAGAACCCCTCATTCTTCTTGTAGCCAGAATGAAAATGCTACGCTGCCTCCGCTGCCGGGGTGGCGTCGGTTGCAGACTGCCTGGATGTCCACTGGGTTTTAGGGTTTAGGGTTTAGGGCTGCAGGTAAGTTACCATAACAAATTAACCGTATTGATCCCCCTAAACCCTGAGCCCTAAACCCCAAACCCTAAATCCCTATGTTTGTCCTTAACAGGAACCCAGTTCATCCGTCTTTGCGCTCGTGATCTAGACTGTGAGGTCTGGGGACTCAGTCCGTGGCTTGTGCTGCTGAGGGTTTTCGTGGCGCTTGGGGTCCCCCTTAAGGGTGCTATAGGGACTATAATGGGGTCCTCTTTAAGGGTAGCATAGGGTTCTATAATTCTTACTTCCCCAATAAGCCAGGGAACTTAAAG
>CAJNDV010036246.1:0-16288 GCA_905221635.1 Symbiodinium sp. CCMP2456
CCCTGAACCCTAAACCCTAAAACGAGCCAAGTCGCTGCTTTCGGAGTTCTTCGACGTCGCGCGTCTGACGTGCCGCCTCTTCCGTAGTGGCTGCTTGGACCTGGTTTTAGGATTCAGAACCCTGACCCCGTAACCTCTACGAGTATGGTCTTAAACCTTAATAGGATTCGCGGGCAACGGCCATGTTCGTGTTTTTCGCCACTGCCCGGGTGTTTCTGTTGTGCACACTTTGTCCATTCGCAGGCAATGGCGATTGGGGATTTGTCTAGGGTTGAAGAGGCTTTGGGTTTAAGGCTAGGGTTTTGGGGCCAAGGGTTTAGGTCAACGGGGTTGTTTAGGGGCTACGGTTCTAACGGCAGGAGTCTGGGGTGGGTGGGATGATTTCCGATACCAGAGTAGCGAGCGCGACCAGTAACTGCTCGATCCGGAGCTGCTGAGCTCAACCCTAAGCCATAACTCCCATACACCCCCCAAATCCCCATAAACCCCTAACCCCTAAACCCCCCGGCCTTCTTGCATTCTTCGTCCGTCGTCTGCAGCCTCAGGTATCCCAGCACTGGAGTGATCTCAGAAAACTTGTGGCTACTTGGCTTAGGAGTTTCAGGCGTAGGGCTTACCAGGACCCCCCCCCCCCAGTGCCCTTTGCTAGAGCCCTTATGATCCTTAGCAGCAGGGTTTTCAGCTCATCTTCGTGGGTAGTTGGGGGGGTCTAGGTAGAGCTTAGGCCTTAGGGTTTGGGGCCTGTGCGCTCCTGTGGGAGTTATTTTGAGGCTTGGCTGTGAGGTCTTGGCGCTCTTGCAAAAGCAATAGGGTTTGTAATGATGTTATTTCGTTATCACTATGTAGGGCATGTAAGGATACCGCTGCCACTCACTAGACCTCCAGGGTATGAGAGTTCTACAAGCCTTTTAGAAGGCCTTTAGAAGGGTGTGATAAGGATTCTATGGCGATGTTGAGGTCTAAGGCTTCAGGGCTCACAAAATTTAAAACTTGAGACCCTAAACCCTGTAAGCCCTAAAACTGTAGGTAGGTTTTGGCACCATGGCGTCTAAGGCTTCAGGGTTTGAGGTCTTAGGGCTTTCGGGCTTCAGGTCTGTTGGGATCTTGGGGCGTTTAGGGCTTCGAGCTTTCGGGTTGACTTCAGAGATTCGGGGGCAAAAGGGTTTAGGGTTTTAGGGTTTAGGATTGAGGGTTTCAGGCTTAGGGTTTAGGGTTCTCCTTTCGCGGCTCTGGGATTCTGGGGTTTACCGTGCACTTCCGCGTTGAAGACTACAAAACCCGGAAACCCGGAACAGGCCCCCCCAAAAAAAAGATCAAGCCTGGCGACTGCTTTCGGAGTTCCTCCACAGCACGAGTTTGGCGCACCGACTCGTCAGCAGCCGCTGCTTGCGCCTTCGCTTCATTGTCTAGCAGCCATGGAGTTCGTGCGCCAGGTTCTGAGTTCAAGGGTTGCTCGTCAGTCTTATTGAAGGGCCACTTAGAGTTTCGGAGTCGTGAGCACGTAATGGATGAGGGGTTCGAGCTTGCGGGGGCAGCTTTAGGGTAATGTTCTTGCACTGCCCTTCTTATTGCAGCTCTTTCCAGACCCGCTACTCAAATCACCAAGCAAATGCCAAAACTCCAGAATCACAGCGCAACGATGCATCCTAAACTCTAAACCTCCGCAAGCTGTGGAAGAAAGCTGGGTAAGGCCAATCCTGCCAGGCGGGCAGTCTCACCAAACACAAGTTATCAGCGCAACAGGCAGGACGACCAGCATTCCACCGAATTTCCTGAGAAGCGTTGTGTTCTGTCCAAACACATCTCTGGAACACCGGAACTACTGTTGACCTTATCCACCTATCCGCAACCGCTCTTTCTCCTTACACGTTGCCCTTCTGGATACCCTAGACACTGCAAACCAACCTTTCCTAGCCAAAATCAGGAGCCCTACCCCTGAATCTGACATCGTAAAAATAAAGCCAAGCATTAAAAGGAGCCTCGATAATCAGAATTAACCTATGTACGTTCTCATCTCCATGTCATCGCGCACCCAACATCTCGCCCAAGCATTTAAACCATGAACACAACACTGCACCAAGCCCCCAACAGCCTAGTCAGCCGAACTCGTTTTCCATAGGCCCCATAATAGTTCCTTTCTGGGATTCTCTAATAGGATCCTAATTATAAGCCACAAAAAGGAACTACTATGGGGCCTATGGGTATACTTCAAGACAAGACATCGCCAAGCCCTATCCTTTGTTGGGGACCTTCCTGTTAGCCTTTGGTTGATGTTCTGTGGTGTATTCTACTCTTGCTATTGATTGAAAACCCTAAATAGCAGAACTACCGATTCTAGGTTTTTGAACAGCTCGCTCATTCGGTCCCTGCATACATTTGTTGCTCCTCCTTCCAAACCAGTTTCAAACAGTTTACGGCCCGCTTTTTACACCCCGCTAAATCCCCATCAAACCCCGGCAACAACCCTTTTTCATAAGACCCCTAAAGGCTAAAGGAACCCGAAATCCTCTTCACACTCTTTGAATAAGGCCCAATTGATTTTCCAAACCATGCCTGCGCCTGCGCCGCGGCTTGGGCAGCGGCCTCACAGATTGGACTCTCCGGGCTGACGCTAACTTAGCAAAGAGCAGGGCTCCATAGGGGGCACATGATAGCATGGTGTGAGGGTTTCTGAACTGTTCTATCAGGGCTGTTAGATGCTGTACAAGGTTAGATAACAATATCCCCTTCTGCTCGTAACCCCATTCTAACCACCAAGGCCCTAATCCTTAATATGCCGAATACAGCTCGATGCTTGTTCATCTTCGTGCAAACTTTCTCGGCCTACCAGACCGAGGGGCCTGCAGGGTCATATGCAGCTGTCTGAGGATAATAAAAGGGCCAGAATAATTACCACTACTACTTTGGGGGGTTCTTATTGCACCTATAGTATAATATGTAATTGCTATACCCCAAAACCCCATTCGAATTATATAAGGCCCCAAGATTACCCTCTTTTGACATGAAGCTCGCACGTACTGCAGACCTCTTGGGCTGAAAACACAGCCTGTGTGCTCAATCCTACGTGGGAAATCATATTAGGGTTTAGGGTTCAGGGTTTAGGGTTCAGGGTTTAGGGTTTAGGGTGTAGGGTTTAGGGATGTCTCGCCGACGCCGAGAAGTGACAAACCATTTCCAAGCGTATGGACTTTGTTGCATCGGTGTCCCAATACATGAATCGCATATTCACACCCCCTAAATACTTTCAGGGAGGCCTGCCCACTCTTACCACAATCCTCAAACCCCAAGCCCACAAGACTATGTCCAAAGCGTGAACCCGCTAAACGCCAAACCCGAAACCCTCAATCCCAACGTACTGCCCCAAATCTGCCCACGCACGCACCTGCGAAGCCTCGGCTTCAGGGTCTTCCGGCTGTGTATCGATGAGGGTTCAATAAGGGAGCTCGGAGGGCTGGTTTCGCACGCATGTTAAGAGTAGGCTCCTGAAGGCAAAACAAGGCGCCCCAAAGCAGACAGGCCTAACGTTCTAACTGCAATTCTGCAAAAAAAAACCCTGTCTGTAAGATCTTCAACACCCGACATGAGCTGCTATGCCCTACCTGAAGAACCCAAAACCCACTTTTTTCTAGGTTCTTAGTATAAACCTGAATATGGGATTTATAGGGACCCTACAAAAAAGTAGGTTTTGGGTTCTTAAGGTAACCCGCAAACACTAAACTCTAAACCCCGAAGCCTCCAAACAAAGGATGCGCGGGCTATGCGGCTTGAGGGGTTGAAGGGGGCCTTGCATAGCCCACCCTGCATTTGGTGAGATCTTGCTCTCCGAGAGAAAGGAATTCCTTCTGCTCAAGCCCTTTAGGGTTTAGGGTTCAGGGTTTAGGGTAGGGCTTCAGAGCGGCTGACACAAGGCACTTCGAGCCATAAAACCCCCGCGAAGGAGGTAAGGAGTCTGAGCAGCAGCGTAGCAGAATCCACCGGAGACGGGGAGGGGAGGGAGGCCCTGACCTTCAACCTCATTTTTTGGGGTTTTGGGTTTTTTTTGACGCCTTTTTCCACCTGTCAGAGCATCCTTCAGTAGGGGGGTTTAGGGTTTAGGGTTTAGGGTTTCAAACCTTGGATCCAAAAAACTTCAAGAGCCACAAACCATAAAAAAAGCCAATCAACAAGCTCAAGACTCGACTCCAAAAATCTTCAAAGACTACATCCCCAAGCCGTTACACCAAGTCTTACCCTAAACCCAGTAAGCCCTGGCACGATAAACCCCGGACCCTCAATCCTTGAATCGTATAGTCTTCTGGCAGGGAACTTGAGCTGCAAGGCCTGGCCCAAGGCAGAGGGACTTTGCTTGAGTGTTTGGGTTGAGGGTTTGGGGTTTAGGGTTTGGGGTTTAGGGTTTGGGGGTTTTAACGTTTCTGCGTTTCTGGGTTTGGTTGCCGCGGAGGTGGTGCCGAGTTGGGGCTTGTAGCTCCAACTCACAGATTCAAAAAGCCTGGGCTTGCAGTGAGCCTAGGTCCAAGGATCCGGTTCAGAGCTTCGTTTCATGATTTCTGTGGTTTAGGGAATCTACGGTGTAATAGAGGTGATATTCTACTAAAGCCCCCAGGCACGTATTCTATGAGATGCTCCCTAAACTCAAACTCGAGCTACGAAAACCAATCCGGGTAGGGGGGCCAGTGTTGCATGCAAACTTTAGGAGATGGTTCTTCATGTTGTTTGACACCTATCCTTGCAAGCCGCAAAACCTGCATAAGTTGGGCATTTCTGGACTTTCCTTAAGCCCTAGACCCCAAACCCCAAAATGACGTTTATGTTTCCACAAAAAGGTAGAGGTTTTTGGGTTAGAGGTGGGGCCTGGACCTCCAAAGCCCCGCAGGCTTTAGCCGGCAGGGGCCGGCAGCACCTAAGGCAGGGGCCTTGCGATTACCTTAGACTTTCTTCTTTTGGGGGTGGAGAGGGGGGGGTGGTAGATTCTTGTATAATCCTAAAAGAACTATAAGGGGGCAATATTCGTAATTATTCCGACCCCTAAACTCAAGCTAAGCTGCAGGTCTCACTCCTACTTGGAGGATCATGGGACTTAGTAAGTAAGGTTACAAGTACCTTATTTGGAGATAGAAGTAATGATAACTATAGCTGCCTTACTTTAAACCCTACTTACTAAGTTACTAAGTCCCATGATCCTTTGAGTAGATCCCAAGCCTCGAATCTGTACTTCCTGATGTCCACGACTCTGAACTTCAGAACTCCTTATAACCCAAAAACACTTCAGGCTATTAGGGTCTAGTGCAGGGCTTAGGGTTTAGAGTTTAGGGGCTTAGGCTTTGAGACTTCGGGCTTATCACACCGAACACGATCATTGGAGCTGATATAAAAACAACAGAACGCATTTCGGGGGGATGGGCAGCGCCTGGTACGAATTGCTCCAAACAAGTTGGATGCTGAACCCTGCACTCTGAACCCAATCTGGCCCAAACAGATTCTTGTCTCGGCCATGAAGCCGAATACTCAAACCCGATAAGGCCTCTAAGCCTCGAGTAAGTACTCTACAAATCGTCTGATGAAGTTGCTGGGCGAACCGACGTTTCTTTCGCTCTGCGCAGAAAAACCCCAAAGGCCGCAGACCCTAAACTCTTTCTGACATAAACTTCGTCATGCTGCATGCACGCTACAGTATGTATACGATTCGGGCTTCGGGGCCTAGGGGTCCAGGCTGTCTCAACCCCAAACCCCAAGTTCCTCCCGTGCGCTCCGCCACAGCGCCTTCGCGCAAGGCAGTCTCGGCTTCCGTCGCGCGCCCCTGCTCCTCCTTCACCTGTGCCTTGCGCATGAAGGGCTGGGGGTTGACCCTTTCAGGTTTTGCTGTGCACTGCAAGAATTCGGACTTCGGGCTGTGCGATCGTGCGATGAAAACCCCAACACCATGGACCCAAAACCACACACTCCTAAATCCTATGAATTCGAAACCCGCAAGCCCTCAAGCCATGAGGGCTTCGTAGAGGGTGTTGAGGGCACTTCGAAATCTTCATCTCCTAAATCCGCACCTCATCCTTTGTATACAGACCCAGGATCGGGGAACTTCGGATTTTAGAGGCTTTGGGCCTGAGGTTTAAGGTTTGTTGGGGGGGCGGGGGGGGGTTGGGGCTTCAGGAGGGGGGTTGGGGCTTCAGGATAACTTCAAGGGTTTTTTCTAGAAGAGAAAGGCTACTCAGCATGTACCTTCAAGGGCACTATGGGGGCTACATGGAGGGTTTAGGTTTAGGACTCAGGGTTTAGGTCTTCTTCAACTAGGGATTGACTCAAAGTCCCAGCGAGCCCCTGTGCCCAGATACAACCATCGAAAAGCACCCGAAACGGGCACTTAACGAAACAATAAACCCTAAACCCTCATCAACTCTGCAAAGGCCTAATCGCGAAGTCCCAAAGGGTTTCGGGGTGGTGGGGGGTTGAGGTTACTATCACGACTAACACCATGTGCTGCCAAGGCTTTAGAACCTGTCTGAGGCTTGCCGTCTCTGAAGCAGACCAATCATCCAAACGCCATACACGCGCCCCCTTCAGGATCGTCAAGGCCAATGTTACTCAACATGAACGTTTAGGGTTTTGCGTTGAGAGTTTGGGGTTCCCTACAAGCTCCAAAGGAACCACATGAGCCGCAGCCTCTGCGGCTTTTTTGGCTTCCTCGATCGCCTCTTTCAGCTTCTCTTGGCTGTCCTGCTCGGCACAGACTCTTTAAGAGTCTTGGGAGGTCAGAGAAGAAGGGCGAGACACTCTAAGCTTCTAAACTCTAAGCCCTAGAAACCCTAGAAAGCCTAGAACCACGAGAAAGGCAAGAAAGGCTCCAAACTCGAAACCCAATGCCTTGAAACGTAAGTACTCGGGGCCTGTGGCCAATAGATTTACAGGCTTAAAGTTTACCCTGGGCAACCAGGACCATGTCAACCCAGATCCAAACGACACCGCAAGAAACTCAGGAGTTGCTTTTCGGGGCTTTAGGGCTTATTTTGACTATGGGAGGTTTTAGGGATCAGATTCCAACTTGTCCACATGGTTCTGTATCGATTCAGTCGATTCTGCCTCTTTGGGGCGCGCCGGGAAGCCGACACGGCGAGACCCTAAACCCTAAACCCTAAATCCTAGACCCTCCCCTAAACCCCTAAACCCCTAAACCCCTAAACCCTAAACCCTAAACCCTTGTTGCTATCCCAGCTGTGAAGCAGAACCCTACCTTCGGTCTCCACTGTGGTTCCTTTCCTGCTCCGGCAACTTCAACTTCATGGTTAGGGGTTTAGGGTTTAGGGTTTAGGCTTTAGGGTTTAGGGTTAGGTGGCCCCCCGATCCCCACCCCCAGAGCTTTGGCTTTGAAGGGCAATTGTGTGAGTCACGGTGTTTGGAACTCTGGAAGTACGTCGGCACGACCAGGGCTGAGCTGAGCTGTTTTTGTGCAGCAGGAGATATACCTACGGTTTAGGGTTTAGGGTTTAGGGTTTAGGGTTTAGGGGTGATATACCTACTGTCTCACATGTAGCTCCTTTCTCGTGAAGGTGAGGGGGGGCCCAAGAGGACACAAGCATAATCACTTTACAGGGATATCCCTACCTCATTGGGCATGTAATAGCGGCAGTCGCATGGGATATATCTAGTGCTTCCTTTCCGAAACCTTAGACCGTAAAGCTACTGAAAGCCCAGTGCCGGTTCACTAAATAGTTTAGAGAACCCTGTGAAGCCGAACACCTGAAGCCCAAAACGCCCTGAAACCCTAGAATCACGAAGCACGAAAACACCATCAAGACTGAACCCTAAACCCGAAGAACATAAGCAGCTGGGATGGAGGAGCAAAGGCAGCATACCCAAGCCCCGAATACGCAGGAAGAGTTTAAAGGACATGCCTCCCCTGAAAAATGCTTCCTTCAAGTTTCGAAGGCGTCTTGCATGAAACATACGGGCACTCGTTTAAAATCCCGTGTGTTACCCAAGTCAGCGTAAGGAAGGTCTTGGTTCGACGAGGTTCTATGGGAAACGATACCCTAAACCTGAATCCTAAATCTTTGAACCCTAAGCCGGTCTGACGCCAAACCCTGGACCCTTTCAACCCTACATCCTTAAACCCTAATCTCTGAAATCCCTCAACGGCCTGTGCTGTCTTCTGATCTTTCTCAAGCTGGGCTTCTAGCTTGGCCTGCTGCGCCTGGGAGCAGCTGCAGCTTGGTGCGGTTAAGGGTTTTTTTGGGTTTAGGGTTTAGACCCGACCTATAGTCTCCATTGTAGTTCTTTTTGGGGGATACCTTATAAAATCCTTAATACAAAAAGGGTTAAACCAAAAAAGGAACTACAATGGAGACTATAGGGAGGTCCTAACTTCTAAAGCCCTTGGGCCTTTAGCTTCCTTCACGACTTGGATCTTCTGTACCCTAAACCCTAAACCCTAAACCCTAAACCCTAAACCCTAAACCCGAAACCCTTAAAGGCTGACCTAAAGACTGAGGACCATGTGCCCTGAACGCGAAACTCGAATCCTACGTTCCGGGTTTCTGCATGTCTGCGCTCAGACTCAAGAAACTTAGGGTTTAGGGTTTAGGGTTTAGGGTTTAGGGAAGAAAGCAACCCCATCCACCTTGGACCCTTGAATAAAGCCCTAGACCCTAAACCCTAAACCCCTAAACCCTAGACCCTAAATGAATCACTCCAGAGCCCTAGCCGAACACCCGAGACTCAGCTTCTAAAACGATCTCTAAACTCTTTACCTGCCCTCAAACTCCAAACCCTGAGCCCTATAGACCCCTAAAGCCACAACAACAACAAAAAAAAAAAAAAACACAACAGGATACATCGCTACACTTACACGACATGCAAACACACCCGTTTGCGCACGCCCTAATCCCTAAACCCGAAACCCTAAACCCTACACCCTAAACCCCCCAGAAAAAAACACGTGAAACAGGAACCAGCCTCGGCTGCCTCCTGTTGTGCATGGAACTTGTCTGCCATCTGCTGGGTCAGGTCCTCGCATTCTCGCTTACGTTGCTTTAGGGCGTTCGAATCGAGGGCTTCCGATTCTTATAGGGCTTTAGTCTTTGTAAGGGTGTCAGGGCCGGCTATATAGTGTGCTCGTGCTGTTGAGCTCTCTGTAAGACTGCTGACCTCATAATTTTGTGGGCACCATCAGGTTGAACAGGGCTGCGCTTGTCTAGGGGACTTAGGGTATCGGCTGATTATGTGTAAGCATAACGAGGTAACGGGTCGCGAGGATCCATTGGCAAGTTTGCCAGTAACCGCTTCAGTCGAAAGAACTTCAAGCGTTGTGGTGTGCCCTAGTTTGCATTCGGTAACGATGCTAGTCGCTGCTAGTGCTTCATCTCAGGTCTTAGGTGTTTACAACGAACCCCAACCCCTAACCGCACCGTATCCGTCTAAACTCAAACCCCTAACCCCCAAACGTGCACAAGCTTACGGCCTCATGGGCTTAGAGCTTCGAGATCGATGTATCCTCTACTCGCATCATGAGGCTGTTTAAACTTTGGCATTCATGTTTAGTTTAGGGTTTAGAGGGGGAAATTAGAATTGAGAGGCTGAAGGTTTCGCGTGTAGGTTTCTTTAGTAGAGCATACTCCCGGTTCTCCAGCTGCAATTGAAGGGATCCCCGGGATACTATACAGGCCCTAATTTTTAGAATACCGTTTTGGGATGTAGTCGGTATAGTAAAGCATAATTCGAATAAGAGGCCTGAGCTATCGAGCTATCCTGAGTTTTGAGGGCTTCTGTATTGCAGCTTTTCCATGGTTGTGGCCCTCGCCAGCCTTCGACAGGTGGGGGAGTGGGTTTAATTTAAAATCATTGCGCTGCATGCACACAGGACTTGTGGAAATCATTCCTGGGAAACCGCAAGATGCGCCATTAAAAAAAACGAGTTTACATTGATTCACTTATCTGAATAGGAAATTCAGACCTTGAGCTGTACCGCAGTTCAGATCAACCCCCCTGTGCCTCCCCGATCCCGAGGAACACGGCAGCCCCGACACTCCGCTTGCTCCAAACTCATACAGGCACACCCCAATCCCGAACCCTGGGTTTGGGTTTAGGGTCTAGGGTTTAAGGTTTAGGGTTTAGGGTTTAGGGTTGAGGATTCCTGAACATTATAAACCCCAAGCTCCGTACATCGAATTCTATAAGTCCATAGACCAGAGCAAGCACAGCTCTCTCCTTCAACTTCTCGGCGAAAGCCAATTGCTCCCCACCCTGACACAGAGCCACAGGCACGATGCAGAGCTTATCAGGCTCAATGGCCTAGGGTGCTAGGCTTACAGTCGCGGACAGACAGCTTTGGCTGAGACTTTTCCGTCGCCAGTCCCGGCCAAGGTTCAGACCAGGCCACCTCCACAAGGACAGGCGAGCGACTGGAGTTCGTCGCGGAGAAGTCGGCGGCGGCAAAGGAGGGCAGAACAGCTGCAACCACTTCCGGCAGCTTCGGATCTTGGACTGCGATCACCGGCCATCCATATCTCGCCTCTTTGGGTTTAGGGTTTAGGATTTAGGGTTTAGGGTTTAGGGTTTAGGTATCACCGTCCATCCATGTCTCGCCTCTTTGGGGACCTTCATCTCCCGGTGCAGGAAGTAGGTAAGCTTGATGGCGCGTGCCCGGCTGCTCAGGCCGGGGCAGAAGCGGTCGCCGGGCTGGGCCCCTCGGAGCACCACCGTGGCGTTCAGCGGCAAGTCGAGCAGGAAGCGGCAGGAACTTTCGGCCGCCTCCCTGTAGTTTTCGAGGGTCCCGCCACGCGAGACGCGAAGTGAAAGGCCGGGGGTGAAGTTGTGAAGAACTCGAAGGTCCTCGACGATCCAGGTTTTCTCCTCGCTCTCCTCCTTGTGGCTTAGAACAAGTTCCTGTTTTGCCCTCAGCTTCCGAAGCTGCCAACCTGACCCCAAGGGCCACGTAAAGGGCTCCGAGGAGGTCTTGGAAGCAAGGCCACCAGCTATGGCCCGTACGGCTGGGTAGCTCAGCATGCTGCCGCCTCAGATCTGCTCTTGTACAACGGGTTTAAAGACAAGGTACCCAATGTAACAAGAAAAGAAATATTATGATTGGAGTTATAGTCCCATAAAGTGTCCTATGAGGGCTTGTATAATCCTAAACCCTACCAAAACCCTTCTGGCACCGGTTGCATCTACCTAAACTCTAACCCCTAAAACTTAAAAAACCTAAGCGCTTGAAAACCCCAAACCCTAAACTCTAGATCCCCCTAAACCTAAACCCTAAACCCTACATCCCCCTCAGTGCTCTAGATCCCCCCCAAACCCTAAACCCTAAACCCTTCGAAAGCGATCAGCACTAGGGCTCCCGCAGCCCGTCGCCACGAAACGCCACAGGAGTTCCTGGCGTACCATCTCAGGCAGCTCCCCGAAGCCTGGGTTCAGGGCTTAGGGGCTTGGGTTTAGGGCTTACAGGGTTTAGGGTTTAGGGTTTAGGGCTTAAGGCCTCGGGTTTAGGTTTTAGGGTTAGGGATTAAGGTTTAGGGATTAAGGTTTACGGTTTAGGGCTTAGGGTTTAGGGTTCACGGCTATTTAAGTATTCTTCTCTAAAGAACTGCCAGCTATTACAAGGTTTTCAGGTTTCAAAAGCAAGTGTGTCTTTGTTGTATGGCCTCTGTGCAGGGCTTTTGTGTTAATACGGGTTCGCAGAATGCGGGGTCTACAAGGGTCTTCTGACATGGGCTGCTAGAAGGCTCTTTTTGTTGCTTACTCACTGTTTTATAAGGGTTAACAAAGAGATTATGAACGATGACTGAAAAACTAAGTGCCTTAGCAACAGACAGTCGTACCGAATTCTTGACAAAGCTCTACAAAGCCTTCATGGAGTCTATAGCACCTCAAAGCTAAGTCACGCAAAGATCCTACACTTTACTCAAGACCCTATATTAAACATACGCCCCAGGCCCCAAAAGATAAGTTCCCTGACAAGCCCCAAAAACAAGCACCCTGTTAAGGCCCTTAAGACCCTTCTAAAGTCGAAAGGAAAATAAGAACCCTAAACCCTAAACCTTAAAACCCTATAAAAAAAAAAAACCTAAGCCGGCCCTAAACCCCCTAAGGCCCGAACCTTAAGACCCAAGAAGCTCGAAATGTCCAGAACTCGCTGCATTTCCTGAGCTTCCGGAGCTCCCGCTTCGTGTTCGCCAAAGCTCTCCGGGAAGGAAGCCCCCCCCACCTGGGAAGATCTCCAATTCAGGGGCCCTGCTTCTGCTTGTGTGTATGTATGTGTGTATGCATGTATGTATGTATGTATGTATGTACGTACGTACGTACGTACGTACGTACGTACGTACGTACGTACGTATGCATGTATGTATGTAGCATGCATGCATGTCTGTGTATGTGTGTATATATATATATGTATATATGTTAAATATATGCATTAACATACACAGTGTGTGTGTGTATGCATATGTACGAACAGGAGAGAGCGAGCGAGAGAGAGAGAGAGAGAGAGATATATATATATATATATATGAAGGAAGGGTATGTCTGCATGTATGCATGTATGTACGTATGCATGCATGTACTTCATGGCTCCATCTATGAAGTTCCTGTATGCATTCACATATTGACATATTGCTTTGCTTGATTATGTATGCATTTGCTTGTTTATTCACGTACTCGAGCGTGTTCGAAATGGCAACTGTTTAGGATCCATGTAAGCAGACTTGTAGAAGGAACCCTCGTGTGAGGAAACGTCTTAGATCTCCCCACCTCCTTGCAGGCATCCTCCAACATGGACGACAGCTGCTCACTCTGCTCCGCCAGCGCTTCAAAACGGCTATGCAGCGCATCCTCCCCACCGATTAACTCAGTCAGCAGAGGTACCAGCTGCAGACGAATGCGGTTCCGCTGATAAACCGGTTCCTGGTTGGATGCGTCCTCCTTCCATTCCTGCCCCACCTGATTGCTTTCTACGCTTCGGGGCAACAAAGGTACCCCCATAACCTATATTGGTGGCATAATGATCATGCGTGCTTCATTGTGCTTCCATATGCATCCCTTCTTTGACATTCAAAAAAGCAAACTGAGTGTGCCACAGACTTCAAGAAAGCTTGCAGCTCTTGCTTCCGAATGCCCAGAAGGGGACGTGCGAAGCGTCCTTCCATCAAGTTCATGCCACTCAGCCGGGCCAGGTGCCCACCACGGAGGAGTTTGAGCAACTGCGTCTCCACCTCCGGGGCTGCTAGAGTCTACTTGGTGTTCTCAAGCAGCTGAAAACCAAAGCCCTACACCCTAAAAGCCAAACCCTTAACCTCTTATACAGCCCTTATGAATCCCCAGACGAACTGTTCTAAATTCAACTCTGAACCCTAAACCCTAAACCCTAAACCTCCTAAACCTAGAACACCCACCTGGTCGTCGGCGTGGTGTGCAAGAAGCACCGCACCTGAGCCTGATGCAGCTGAGCCTTCCAAGCTTTCCAGGAGCTGCAAAGCCTGCTTAGGGCCTTGCTGTAGAGTTCCTTTATGGGTTGCTTCAAGGCTTTAATTCAGGGTTCCCTTAAGCTTACATATATATATATATATGTAAGAAATCTACAAGGGATGAAGATAGAGTTTTGAGTGTTCGCGTTTCAGGGCGTAGGATCAAGAGTTTCAGGGCCTAGGATTCGAAGAAGGTTGCAGGGGGTAGGGCTTTAGAGCTTTAGGGTTTCGGCCATAGGGTTTGTGGCTTCAGGAGCGAAAACTATTTAGCGACGCCGGGCTCATTTGACCTATAACTCTACAAAGCATGCATATAAAAGCCATTGAAAGCCTGTAGGCCCGATCTCCTCCGAAACCCTAAACCCTAGTCCGTACAAACCGTAGAAACTAAACCCCCAACTCTAAATCCCAACCCGGTAGCCAAGGCCCTGAAAGCACTTTATCTTTGAACCCTTAAGCCACCCAAAACCCTAAACCCCTAAACCCCTAAACCCCTAAACCCAAACCCCTAAACCCTAAACCCCAAAGCCAGCTTGAACTAACAGTTTCGGCTCTGAGCCCCCGTCGCCACCTCCTGGCGACGCCATGCCCTTGCGGCTGCCTGCAAACCGCCAGCTCCGGATTTCAGCCCTGCTCCTGGGCTCTCTCCTTTAAGTTACCATAATAATATGGTTTAAGGTTTCGGGCTTAGGGTTTAAGGTTTAGGAGTTAGGGTTTAGTGTTCAAGGTTTAAGGTTTAGGGTTTAGGGTTTAGGGTTTAGGGTTTAGGGTTTGGGGGTTAAGGTTTAGGGTTCAGGGTTTTAAGTTACCTTTGCAAAGAATGTGACTTACGTTACCATCCTAAGGAATCCAATGTCAGTTACCATAGAAAAGAGCTTAATTCCAGATGCCACAACAATCAAACCACATTATCTGCGATGGTACTGTAGCGCCCTTGTTTAAACTCCAAAGCCCTTCACTATGATTTTCCCGAACAAGAGCGCAGGCGCCGTCCGCCCTTCGAAGGTGGAACTCTGCCTTAGCTGTTCAAGTAGCGATATAACCTAACGTAGGGGCCTTAATGATTGGAACAGGGTTTTGGGGCCCGTTATAATGCGATGAATAGAATAAGGAACCCCCAAACTAGTATAGGTAATTATTTAGGCCCCTATATTGGGCTGTGGGGACACGGATATCAACTCAAAGCTAAACCCTGAAGCACCAAAATGAGCAATAACCCCAAATAAACCCGAGCAATCACAAACGAAGCCAATTTCTTCGACAGAGTTGTGCTTGTCGGTAAAACTCAAGTTTCGTGCTCAAAAGAATAAAATAGGAGCCGAAAGCTTCAAAGCTCTGCGAACTCGACCGCTAAGTGGCATCGGCAGACAGGGCAAGACCCTCCACAAAGTCCTCTTCCGATGCAGACTCCTGCCTCAAACCATGGTTGAAATGAAGCACATGCAGGCACCAGCCGTACTTCTGTGCCACCTGGGATACCAGTCGTAGCAGCGCAACAGAGTCGGATCCCCCACTGACACAAAGCACCAGCGGCCGTGGCCCCTTATCCAGTCCGCAGGACACCATCGCCTTCTCCACCTTGCTGTGGAGATTTCGGTGAAGCCCTAGTAGGCCCTTAGCAAAGCATGATACCTTCCAGCTGAAAGTCCAGAACTGCCACAGGCAAATAAGAAGTGACAGAGCCGGCGTTCCTCTTCGCATGTTGGCTGCCAGCAGGCTTGCTCAGTGTGCCGAAGCCATGGCCATGTTGACAGATAAGCTGAACTTGACGGTAAACGTCTGAGGCGACAGGCTGAGGCCACTAAGACAAAGCAACAATCCCGATAGCCAGCTCGTTGCAAGCTCAGTCTTCTTCTTGCATGCAGCTGACGACATCCCTGAAACCCTGCACGCTAAAGCCCTAAACTTTAAAGCCCCAAACCCTGAACCCCTACAACTCAAACCCTCCACCCTAAACCTCTAAACGCCAAGCCCAACCGGCTAGCGGCTAGGCATTGCTTGCCTCTTCCTTGTCAAGGCATCGGTTTTCGAGAGCTCAAGTTCAGACTATGCTGGGGTTTAGGGAATAGTCGGTTTGGGTGTAGGCTTTTTGGGTTTTGGAATACAGTCCACCCGAAGTCTACGGCAGTGCATTGGTTTTCTGCTGGTTGGGGCTCCCAGGCCTCAGTTCTTTTCTTAAGTTCAGCCCTCAACTCCTTAATCAACGGCTCCCACCCCCCAAAGAATTGAGCCCCAACACTCTGAACCCAAAAGCCCTAACAACCATAAAGCCCGAAACGCTTAAACCCGACAAGCCCCTCAACCCATCTGCTCTAAAGCCCCTGCCACTTTAATTTTGAAGCCTCGCTCAAGCCCTAAAGCCCTAAACCCTAGAATCCTAAACCCCTCAAACCCTAAACCCTAAACCAAGAAACCCTAAATACCCTAAACCCCTAAACCCCTAAACCCTAAACCCTGAACCCTAAACCCTTAACCCTAAACCCGAAACCCGAAGCCCTGATCCGGCCTGCTTGGCCTGCTGTGCCGCCAGCCCCTCGGCGGTGCGGCTGAGCGACTCTTCAGCGGTGCTGGCACGAGTGCTTTCCTGGGAAAGGGCTTCCGGAGGTTCTTCGAAGGATGGGTTTAGGGTCTAGGGTTCAGGGTTTTGGGGTCCCGTTTCCGGTGGGAAACCCCAAACCCTACTCAAGGCTTGCACTAACCATGCTCGCTCGGGGTGGGTGCTTCTAACATGTTTGAGTGCTCGCTCGTTTGTCTGCGCCGGCTGCTTCTTTGCATGAGGCGTGCTGTGCAGGCGAGCGAGCACGCAATTTTGTTAGAAGCACGCACCTCGAGCGAGC
>CAJNDV010036247.1:0-21842 GCA_905221635.1 Symbiodinium sp. CCMP2456
CCAGGCGACAGAGGCTCTAATTTTAGGGTTTAGGGTTTAGGGTTTAGGGCTTAGGGTTTAGGGCTTAGGGTTTAGGGTTTAGGGTTTAGGGTTTAGGGCTTAGGGTTTAAGGCTTAGGGTTTAGGTTTAGGGTTTCGGGTTGAGGGGGATTTGGGGCTTCAGGGTTCCCTTCATCAAGGGACTAAAGGAGGGACCCTTAAAGGGACCCTTGGGGTTTATATAGGGGCTTTATATGAGACTATATAAGGGGTATTTGAGGGTTGTATAGGGGCTTTATGAGACTATATAAGGGGTATGTAAGGGTTATATAGGGTATTAGGACCCGGGGTTCCTTCTAGGGGTCCCTCCTACTGTCCCTTAAGGAACAGGGTTTAGGGTTTCGGGTTTCGTCTAGAGTGAAAGGTTTAGGATTTCGGGTTGCGGGTTGAGGGTTTAAGAGTTACCTGCACCCTATTAACCCAACCTTCTCAGGGACTTGTAGACGGAATGTATGATAAGGTTTGGGCCCTAAACCCTAAACCCTAAACCCTAAACCCTAAACCGGGTTTAGGGGCAAGGTCTGATGTTGCAAGGAACAGTGTTGCAGGCACGGGACTCTGGATAGTGCAAAAGCTTTCAGCTTCGAGATTACGGGCAAAGGCTGTGTGCTGGAAGTCGTGTTGCAACCCACAAGCCCCAAAGCTAAACCCTAAACCCTAAACCCTAAACCCTAAACCCTAAACCCTAAACCCTAAACCCTAAACCCCAAACCCTAAACCCTGAACCCACACCATGAACCCACAAAGGTCCTCTATAAAGGTGCCGAAGTTGAAATGGTTTGCTCAACTTCGGCCCTGTTCGGGGGAGGGTTTAGGGTTTAGGGTTTAGGGTTTAGGGTTTAGGGTTTAGGACTTCATGTTGGAGACTTTATCTAGGGGTCCTCACAGCACCGATCTTACCTCAAAGCCCTAGCAATCCCCACCCTAAAACTCTTCCAAACCCTAAGCCCCAAACCCCAAAAACTCTTCCAACTCCTTATAACCTCTAATTCGAACCTCGTGCCCGAAGAAAGATCTCTAATCCTGCTACAAAATCGCACCCGCAGGGCCCCAGATATCTTGATATCCTAGCTGCATGTTGCTTTGTGCTTGTACAAGTGTTTTTGTTCATGGTCTTCCGAAATCCTAAGCCCTGAGCCCTAAACGATACTACCGGTCCCTATAGGGCTCCAGTTACCTAAATAGTAGGTTACTGGGCTACTTATTATTTGGCTAGTAACCTATACTATTTAGGTAACTGGAGCCCTAGGGGGTGTCAGAACTTGCGGATCTGGGCTATCTTTCGCGGATCTGCCTCGTCGTCGTCCCCACTGGGCCTCTCGGAACCCCAAGCCCTAACTGTGTCCTACTTGGAGGTTCATGGGTAGTTACAAGTGGAGTTATAAGTCCCCTAATATGGGTTATAATTACAGTTACCCTACTTATAACTCCACTTATAACTGCCCATGAACCTCCAAGTAAGCCTAGAGGCCTGAACTACGCCTCGAAGGTAAGCCCCGTGCCGCAAATCCCGCGCCGACATTTCTTGCCTCAGGAAGCGCACAAGGTTTTGGGATGTAGGCGTCCAGGTCTAGAACCTGATTAAGACACGTTCGTGCAAGTGCAGATGGGCACCGAGGATTTGAAGAGGGATTTCACAGGCACTGGAGGGAGCAATGCCGAAGGCACTCCCTTGGCTTGGTACACCTGCATAATAATCCATATATACTAGTAATAGTGTATAGCCATATATCAACAGGAACTAGTCGATTACAATCAATTGATTTCAGACCCTGAAGGGCGACCTCTGGCGAAGAGCGGCACCGAAGGAAGTTCAAAAGAGGATGGCCAGCTGCCTTGCCCTTAAGCCGGCCAGGCAGTGATCTGCTCTGTGGGTACAAATGGCGGCCCCGCCTAATGTAGGGGCCTGAACATGAATAGGATTGGTAATTACAAAAAGGCTCTAAATATATTACTAGCGACCCTTTCGCTCGTCATCGCATCGTTGTTGCGCTCTTGGCTGTCAGTGGTTGTCATCCAGTGAGGTGTTGTTGTAGGTTCCCCAGTAGCCCCTTAATACTATAAGGGGAACCCTTTCAATCTTTGGTTTTAGTAGGAGACCCGAATACGAAAAGGGCAGAAGGGTAATATAGGGGCCTTAATAAGTAGAATATGGTTATGGTTATGGGGCCCTGCTTACTAGAACTATGATAAGGAACCCCAAAATAGTATAGGTTATTATTTAGGCCCCGACATTACTACTGGGGAACCTATTGTTTCTCTTCTACTAGTAATACAAGTCACATTAGTGATGATGGTGATTAACGATGATAACACACTCTCTTACCCATCCACGCGCGAACTCGCTCGCTCACTCACTCGCTACCTCAGCCCACCGCGAATCAACCCGACTCCACTCACTCACCTTATTCCCTTACTTCTCTCACCGCGCTAAATCACGACCGCACGTGCGCGCACTCACTCACTCATTCGCTCGCCCGAAACCCTGCGCCCTGAAACCTCACACCCAAAAGCGAACCTGAGAGCCCTCCTGCAACCCTCTACCCATAGGCTCCATTGTAGTTCCTTTTTGGGATTACCTTATATATAGGATCCTAAAAAAACAACCACAAATATGAACTACGATGGAGCCTATGGGTAAACTCGAAAGCATGGGACCTAAGCCCTTTAAACCACCGCAAGTTGAGGGCGGCACAGCCTCTCAGCCACGGTCCGCTCCGCCACCGCAATGGCCTCAGCATTTTGTAGCAGCCCTTATAATAATTCGACGAGGGTTCTCGGGAGGGGAGGGGTATATTAAACGATAATTGTGGAATTGTGACAAGGCCACCTGAGCAATGAGTGTGGGCTCCTGGACAACCCTAAAACCTAGAATCCGAAACCTTAAAAACCTATAAACCCCAAACCCTGAACCATAAGCCTTAAGCCGTAAACCCTAAACCCTCTAAGCTCTAAGCCCCAAAACCTGAAACCCTAAACCCTAAAACCCATTCCCTCTAAGCCCTAAAACCCTAAACCCTAGGCTAAAACCAAAAATGCTGCTACACTCCCGGGGAAACGCCTAGGGAGAGCCTTAGGAGGGCCTCGAGTTCGGTTCATCGGCTTCAGGATTGGAGGGTTTAGGGTTTAGGGTTGAGGGGTTTAGGTTTAGGGGTTTAGAGTTTAGGGTTTAGAGTTTAGGGTCTAGGGTTTAGGGTTTGAGGTTTAGGGTTTAGTGTTTAGGGTCTAGGGTTTAGCGTTTCGGAGTTCGATTCTCTGGGCTAACTTACTAAACATGATCTGCAAAGGTCCAGAAATTGACCGCAGGCCAGACCGGAGAGATTATTTTCACAAACCAGTCTAACCAAGAGGGTTGATACCTATAGTCTCCAATGTAGTTCCTTTATTGCTTTAACCAATTATATTAAGGAATCTAAGGTATCCCCAAAAAGGAACTACAATGGAGACTATAGGTATATTCTGGAATTTGCAATAGGTCCCAGAACCATAGTACAAGTAAGCATGTTCTTTTGGGACCCAATTCCTAGAATGATACTGGTAGTGTGTATGAACCTGTGGGTTGTGGTGCCGGTGCACACGGCTCCTATTCCGGGTAGGGCCTTGCTAAACGATGATACAACACTCTCTTTGGCAGGACCCGATGGTCAGTGTAGGCACGTAGGCGTATGTATACGTATATGCATATATATATATATATACATACACACACCCAAAAACACCTTACCTTACCTACCTGCCCAGCTACCTACCCTCTCACCTACCTACCTGCCTACCTATCTACATGATATACCTACATACATACATACATACATACATACATACATCCATACATACATACATACATACATACATACATAACAACTAGTTGCTTTCAATGCCTGAGCTACATCCGGCACAGTGCAGTTCAAGCGCAACAGCCTGTCCCGCAAGCTTTGTCGGTTCTTATTCCGTGCATTTTCCATGGGAGTCGATTCTCGCGAACACCACTGGGAATGCAGAAGTATCTTCCATGCACCCCCAGAGCTGCGTGATATCAAACAGCTAGGCTCGCAAAGACTTGATGTCGTATTGTTTCAACGCCTCAAGCTTTCGCTAGAATGCCAGTTACCTGTTGGCGTTTGACTTTATCAGAGTTCGGGCTTTTAGGTTTAGGGTGTGTGGTACTTTCCTTGCGATATACCGGGAAACTAGCCGTCTCACATAGGTAACTGGCCAATCCAACGAGACGTTCAACTTCCCACGCTATGGAACTCGTCGGGGCTGCTCTAAAGGAGGCTCCTGCGCAGGAGAAGTGGAGCCGTGACTTAAAACAGCCACGATCTAGCATTTTGCGATCAAAAATCAAGCCTTCTGCTTGCACCCACTAGTGGCGTGCCTCTTTCTAGACAGGAGGTACGCCTCGGTCAGCACATCCATGACTCAAACCCTGCCTGTGACTGACGTATAACTACATGCAATCAAATCCTCGTCCAAGGTCTCCAAAGAATCTCTAATCATGTGTCTGTGTGTGTACCTATTCATTTGGACTCCATAGCTCGGCACCTAAACGATGACCTGTGGCGAACGACTTAGGAGGCAGCCCATGATCGACCGTATATGGCCGAACACTATGGGTCAAAAGTGGGGAAAGTCCCCGCGGTGCGGCGTTCCTGCCCAACGCAAACACAACATTCAAACAACTCTGATGACCTAATATATTCTAATCTCCAATCTCATTTTCTAAAACAAAACCTAATATGCTGAAATCTCCAATCTCTTGCGCATGCACCTTTTTGAGATCAGGAGCCCGCAAAAGCCACGGACGTCCTGAAGATTTTGCAGCCAAGTCAGGAGGTGCTCCCCGGGGCTCTGACACCATCTCTCTGCCCAGAGACTCCAATATCCCTTAATTAAGGAATCTTCCTCAAATTCTAGTAGGATCCTTAATATGATTTAAGGTATATTCCTTAATTAAGGGGTTTTGGAGTCTCTGGGTGGGGTGGGCTGGGAGACTTCTAGAAGCCCAGTTGCCCATACGATTGATCTCGTTGTCTATATACGTACATATATATATATATATATGTATCGTCCTAGTGGACTTCATGTGGTTCTACAGAGACACTAAGGCAGAGCATGAGGAACTGGGCTTAAAGGGCCTTGTGCCGAATTCACATCTGTCGGCAGGGTCCGCAAGATGCGCTTTGCTGTGATACTCGCCCGAGCCACTCCAAGACGCACTCTGCGGAGGGGCGCTGGCCTGTGAATTTCGGCATGTAGACGTCTGTTGCTGTTAGGTTCGGATTCCGAAAGCTGTCGTGGCTCCAGCTTTTAATCGAACAGTCAAGAACTGGTTTTCACTTGCAAACATTCACAACTAACCCTTAACCGGCGGTTCATGGCGTGGGGAGCTGACTACGTCCTGCATCTGCTTTCAGGAGGCTCACGACGATTAGGAAACGGGTGCCTCATACCTCTGATTCGAATGAAGAAGCTATCCAATGTAGGAGCCTTAATAATTAGCACCGGGTTTTGGGGTATATTATACTGTAAGCACGATAAGGAACGCCCCGATATTACACAAGGAGTCGTTGTTATGAGTATGTGTGGGCCTTTTCCAGCTTCGGTGCAAATTTCAATAATTTTGTGTTTTAAGATTTAGGGTCTATAAGACTTTAAAATTGGAATCGACAAAAATTGGAATCAACAGCTGCTGGTACTACAGAGAGCCCCTGGGTCGCTGGAACACGAGAAGGAAACATAACCCTAAGGGTCCAAGTACCCAATCAGTAGGGTTTCAAGGCCCAAAAACCATTCAGAGTATGGATTTTGGGACCTAAAACCTTGCTATTTGGGTACTCGGACCCTCTGGGTAACAGCATAACTGGCAGCGTAGAAAAAGCAAGCGCATCGTCGTGCGCATACTGGAATTTTGTCAGACTTGCCGTTGTTGCGAATGCCTGAGCCCTAAACTCGGCCCAAAGCCAAATGTGATTTTCAGTGATGTGATGTTGTACAAGCTGCAGCAGTTCAGTAGCGGCAGATGCAGTAGCTCTGGCAGAAAGATCAACTCCAAAGTACAAAAAGAGTTTCAGAAAGTAAGTGCAGCATCCTTTTCTCCAGCCAACCAGATCCTTAACAAAGGACTCACGCAACCTGCACTGCCCCAAGCGATTCAAGTATCGAAATTCTCACAGGAGGAAACCTCGCAATATCCTGCAGAGACACTTAAACGGCTTCCGGGGTTTACAGACCAGCATTATGGATTAGGGTTCAGGGTTTAGGGTTTATGGATTACAGTTTTGCAGCCATGCAGGGATCAAAACTGGATCATACTGGCAAACACAGAGCCCTCCGAAGATCATTTCTAAGATCCAAACACCCAAGTGAAACCCTGAACCGCTATGAAACCCTTTCATTACATCCTGCGAGCCCGAACCTGACCGTAATTGCATACCTTAAGGGTCCTTGCGCCCATATAGTAGACCCTTTGGCCCTAAACCCACATACAGGGACGACTGTAAGGCCAAAGTAGATACTTTCGGGTACATGGACGCGCGAGCAGTGATAGCTATTCAGCCGGCCTGGGTCAACATGCCACGCGGCTGCCACGAGTGGACGCAATCGCGAACTGCAATCGGCAACCACTGGCCGAGGCTCCTTTGATAGAGTTTAGGGTTTAGGGTGCTCCTTTGATGCAATATTCCCGTTTCCGAAAAGACAGTTCCGGATCTACACAGACACCCCTAAACCCTAAACCGTAAACCCTAAACCCTTTACAGCCCTTTACTATGTGACCACCCTGTTCCTGAACACGAGAGGTTGGCCGTCTGACACCTACTTGATCTTACTTTACCTATAGTCTCCATTGTAGTTCCTTCTTTGGGTTTAACCAATTATTAAGGAATTTATCAGGTATCCCCAAAAAGGAACTACAATGGAGACTATTACTATAGGTAGTATGTTGACTGCAAAGCCCTAGCCTGCCAAACACGGAGGTTTCAACTGACGAACAATCCTAAAACTTCGGCCATGGCCAACATCGAACCGATGAGAGCAATTAGGATGACGTCGCCGCTCATCACCTGCCACCAACATCATATTCACATATTCACGATCGTGGTGCAAAACCTGCAATAGCGAAGCTACGGTAGTATGGATGTCGATGCTGATTTTGACCTAGATCATACATAATGTCGTAGTCCTCGCGGCGGTGACCGGAAGCAGTCGAAACAGCTGTTGTCGTTGCTGTCGCAATCGTGATCAAAAGCAGCGAACACAGAGGTGGTGAAGAAGGGGTAGCTGCAGCACAAGAAGCAGTAAGTACACAGTGCTGGCAGTCGTCGCAGTAGTGATGGTGGTGGTGGTGGTGGTGGTGGTGGGCAAGGTGGTGCCGCAACGATTCTCGGTTCACCGTTTGCAGCATAGCCTCAGAATCAACATGTACACGAATCGGCTATAGTACTAAAGCTCACGAACTTAAACCCTGAACCTTACTCATGGGCTTACGGCCCTGAGTCCAGCTTCAGGAAAGGAAGATCCGATAGGTTGACAAGTATCTTTTGGGTACTGCCCCCAATCTGCAACAATGTTCGCCTTTAACATAGTTATATGTAGCCCTAGGGTGGAGGCAGTACCCGAAGTATCTTTCACCTTCAACCGGGGGGCTTTGGGATCTAGCCTGGCCGCGTCGGCAATGTGGGATTTGGGTCTAAGGCTCGCGGAGTAGGGTCAGTAGATAGTAGACGACTATATAAGATGAGATGATGATATAGCATGATTACCTCGACTGAACCATAGCAGAAAAAAACGCATATATAATCAGGATATAGTAAACCTCCATGTAACAGGCTAACATATAGAGCGATGTTATGGTTTAGGGTTACTTGGTGCTTCGGATCTTGGTCGGAGCCGTCGGCCAGTACTCAACCCTGAAATCCACGCCGCCAGCCTTTTTCCCCAAGCGCTCTGAACGTCCACGGTTTAGGGTTTAGGGTCCATCGTCAAAATAAGTCCACATATCCTGAGCCTAAACCCTAGGACCCTTGAACCCGGGAAGCCAACTTTTGAGACGAACCTGTGCAGTCGAAGCGTCCTTACCTGCTAGAAACTCAATGAGAATCCGCTCGGGGTCAAGTCCGAGGTGGTAGAAGGGCGCACAGCCAGAGCCTGGGTTCACGGGCTTGTCGGGTTTTGGAGTTCCTTTCAGGGTTCCGTGATGGACGAAAGCGTGAATTTACTGTTAAAACCTACGAAATCACGGCAAAACTGGTGCCCAAGGGCGTCCCACCTCTTGGGTTTTGGGTTCGAGGGAACCCCTATTGCTATTACGATTCCTTTTGCTATTACTATGACTATGACTGTTATTATCACTATCACTAATATTAATACTATTATTACTACTACTACTACTACTACTACTACTACTACTGCTGCTACTACTACTACTACTACTACTACTACTACCACTACCACTACTACTACTTACCGTTACTTTATTATTTTACTATTACTGTTACTATTACTATTACTATTACTATTACTATTACTATTACTATTACTATTACCGCTACTAGTAATATGACTATGACTACACATAATTACTATTACTATTACTCTAGTACTAGTACTACTACAACGATTACTAGCATTATTATCGTTGCTATGGTTGGCCTAAACTCAGCCTTTCAGGCTCAATGGCTTTGGGGCTGCCTAGGTTTTAAGACTTTTTCACTTTAGGTCCTCTGGGCTTTGCCGCTTTGGTGAGCACTAACTGCTTAGTGGGATTATAATCCTTCTATAAGTACGTGAGGGCCCTCAACCCTAAACCCTAAACTCTGAGTTTAGGGTTTACCTGGACCCTTAAGAACCTACCTTTTCAGGGCTCCTTATTATGATTTCTTTATATATATATATATAAATCCTTCAAAAACTGGTTTCTTTGGGGTCTAGGTGGGCTCTAAACCCTGAACTTCGAGGTACATGGGCCCCTAAGGTTTGAGATGAAATTTCATGGTACCTTTTTAGGTCCCCAATATAGTACGGCGCCCTTATAAAACAGGACCCTAAAAGGGACCCTAATTTAAAGAACTGCCCACATGGAGCCGTGCGGTGAACTGCTTCGACCCAGACCGTCCCCAGATGCGCACGGCGAGCAGGATTGGGTCTGAGGCTTGAGGGTCTTAGGGCTCGGGGTTTAGGGTTCGGGGTTTGGGGTTCTAGGGTCTAGAGGGGTTTAAGGTTTAGGGTTCGGGGTTTGGGGTTCTAGGGTTTACAGGGGTTTAGGGTTTAGAGATCGGGCTTTGGGGTTCTAGGGTTTAGAGGGCTCGGGGTTTAGGGTTCGGGGTTTGGGGTTCTAGGGTTTTGAGGGGTTTAGGGTTTAGGGTTCGGGGTTTGGGGTTATAGGGTTTAGAGGGCTCGGGGTTTAGGGTTCGAGGTTTGGGGTTCTAGGGTTTAGAGGGGTTTAGGGCCTAGGGTTTAGGGTTCGTGTAGAGGGTTGAGGATATAGGGTTTACTTGGAGGATCATGGGATTTAACAAGTAAGGCTGTCAGTACCTTATATGGGCCTATAGGTAGGTAGAACTTTAGTTGCCGAGTTTCTAACTCTTTTTACAAAGTCCATCACGTCCCATCCGTGATCCCGTAATCGCAATGTATAGCGTTCGGGGTTTAGGGCTTGTTGGGGACTAGAGTCAACCCACAAGGGGTCCAAATATGGGTTTAGGGTTTAGGTGGCTGCTTTCGGGTTCAGGGCCAGCATGGGCAAAATTGCGCCACAACCCCGAAATCGCCCAAAAGCCGCATATAAAGCCGAAAACTCTAAACACCGTAGTACGCCTTGACGGCCTTCAAAAAAACTTCAGCGACGTCCAAAAGCTACTAGAGCCTAAACGAGACTCTAGGCCGACTCGAAGCCCCTTCAGCACACCCCTAAACCCGAACCCCTAAACCCTGAACCCCTAAACCCTCAAACCTAAACCCCTCAGCCCCTAAACCCCCAAAGCCCCTGAACCCTAAACCCCTAAACCCAGCACGCCTCACGCCAAGAAGTCCTTTCTGTATCACAAGGACCGCCTTGAAGGCTGCGTGCTCATTTTTGATCCAAGTGGGCTTGGGATCTAAGGCTTTAGGGCTTAGGGTTTAGGGGTTTTGGGGTTTCGGGGGGTTGGGTTGAGGAGTGTGGAGTTTAGGGTTTAGGATCTAAGGTTTGTTCAAAAGAAGAAGTAGTAGAGTAGTAATTACATGCGACTTGGTCAGTAAGGTTCTAAGTAAAGCTCGAAATAGGATGGTCCTAGTTAGGGAACTTCGGTTGAAGGTTAAGGCTTTAGGGTGCAGGTTTCGGGAAATGCTGCTTAAAGCCGAAATGCAGATGACAGGGGTGTGTCTGTCTTATCCGAGCACCGAGCTTCCCTAAACCCTAAGCCCTAAACCCTAAACCCAACTTCCCTACACCCTTGAACCCTGAACCCACCAAGCTTGCTACGAGGCTTGGGGTTGCTTGGGGTTGTATGGCTCCCGGGTTTCGGGGGCTGAGAGCCCTGACACTTGTGAATTCGGGTTTGGAGTTTAGGGTTCACGGTTCAGGGTTTAGGGTGTAGGGTTCAGGGTTTAGGGTTTAGGGTTCAGGGTTTAAAGTTTGGGGTTCAGGGTTCCGCTTCCGGCCGGCATAGGCTGCATCTGGTGAAAGCTCCACAAGGGGCAAAGTGAATTCGCTGAGCCTGTCCCTTCCTCCAGACCCAACGATGACGACTTCGAGCCTCGGTCTCTGGCCAGCGCATGCGACAGCCCGGCCGGACCCGTCGCTCTCTATGATATGGGTAATTATCTAAATTAGGGTCCCTTTTGGGTCCTTTTTATAAGGGTGCCGTACTATATTTGGATCTAAAAGGGATCCTAATACCCATATGACATAGCTTGCAAAAGCTCCTGAATTCGCAATGTGATCAGCGTGCCGACCGGGGTGGATTCGAGTTTCCGAGGGCCATGGCATCACGTTTAGGGTTTAGCGCTTAGGGTTTAGGGTTTAGGGGTTTAGGGTTTAGGGTGGGATGAAGGTAGGTAAGATTAAGGATTTTTCATGTGAGGACTCTTATTCTGGGATTACCGTTTTGGGATTAGGGTTTAGGGCCTACTTTTTACCGCACCCTTGAAGCCCTTTGAGACGTAGCCTAGCGAACTCTAAGGTGGATCGCACACTCGACGGCGGCAGCAACCGAACTGCTCGGAGACTCCAAGACCACTGAATTGAGGAATGTAACTTATGGGTCACAAGGGTCCTCCTGCTCTTCGAAAAAGGTTGCGAGTCTAGGTATACACCTTCAAGTATAATAGGATCCCTAGTATGGTTTAAGGTCCATTCCTCAATTAAAGGATATTGGAGTCTCCCAACGCCAGAACTCGGGGCTGCTCCGCCCTGATCCGCCTTGCTTGTGGATCCGAAAACCTACTCTTTGGACGGGGAGACTCCAAAACTAAGGGGTCATAAGAGACTATATGGTAGAGTTTGGGGTTAGGGCGAAAAGCCCTAAACCCAAAACCCCAAACCCTAAACCCCTAAACCCCTAAACCCGAAACCCTAAACCCTGAACCGCCAAGGGATTCGAAGCCCGAGGCTCCAAAAAGAAGCCTCATGCTTGACTCGTCAGGATTTGGGATCCCTGAATCGCATCATCGATGTTTCTTAGACTAGCTCCTTATCTACTACTTCCCACTTTCCGCTCTACTCCTGCGGACGCCAGAGGTGCAGGCGATTCTGCTGGTCCAGCCAGTGGTCCATCTGCCACTTCAGCTGATGCTCCCGGAGATGGTTTGGCAGTTCGGCCGGATCCTGTACTTCCTGACGCCGCCTAGCGTTCCGCCGGGCTTTCACTCCGGGAAGAGGCTGATCCTTGTCCGAGTCGGAGGCTTCGCCTTCCTCCTCGCTCTCTTCCCAAACAGGCTTCTCAATTTCAACGGGGAAAGTCCGGTTGAAGCTCGGGTACTGTCGCACCCTCGGCCCAAGCCCCGAGGCGCTCGCACTTCCGGCCTCCTGTACACCCGGGACCCCACATGCAATCGGCGAAAGGGCAAGCGTTCTTCCGCCCCGGCCCGCCAATTCGGGAAGGGGATAGTCTGCCGGCACGCCGCCAGGAAACTGTCTTAGCAGTTCGTTGAGCGGCGAAAACTTGATCTGCTGTAGGAAAGGCCCACGCTTGCGCATGTGCCGACAAAACTCCTCGGACCTTTCCCAAAAGTCTTGCATGCATCTTTGTACACAGAGCATCCTGCACCACCGTTGCAGGTTGCGGCATTCGGGCAACCGCGATGGCACGGAGGCCCTCTCCGGACCGAGCCGTCCGAGTTAAAGCAGTTGCTCCGCTCTACAGCCTGGGCCGTCTCCTTATCCTTCTTCGAGGATCGGGAAAACATGGCGACGACCCAGTGGAGCTCGTGATCTGAAAACGAATTACGACCGCCACCCTTGGAGCGCCAGCTGCGGCAGCGGTCAAGTGCACACGTCCTCTCCTGGATCCGTGCCCGCAGATGCTGACGCATCTGATTCGAATCATTGAGGCCATCAGGGTTGGCCGCCCCGTGCCGCTCCAGGTCCTCCGCCCGCTCGATCCAGGCCGGCGCCTGCGACACACCGGCAAGAAAGAGACATCAAGCACGAGCGCCAAAGCAGTCCAAAAGTGGAGAAGAAGGAGAACCAGCGAGAGAAAGAGAGAGAGAAAGAGAAAAAAAAACGCCAAGAGTCCCTCCTGGATCTGCCGCTGCACGAAATCGAGCTGCTTGCCGATCTCCTTCATCTTCTGCTCACCTCGGTGGGTCAGCCGTCAGGTGCAGGATGCCTTCCCTCCTAGGCAGTAGTGGCCCAGTCGAGAAAGGTATTCTTGCTTGCCGTGCAAGAGTCAATGGCGACGGTACTCGAAGGAGACCGGCAGCTGCTCGATGCGGCGGTTCATCTTCTTCCGCTCCCTCGACGCGTGAAACTCTCACGAAAATACTGTCGCACGTCAGAGCGCTGAGACCCACGTTCGAGCGGCGGCCTTCTCCTCCTGTCTCTTCTTTTGCTTGATGGCGTCCTGGACAAGTTATGCTTCTCTTCAACTCACCTATACTGGACGTGTCTTCCCGAAACCTGGCCTCGAGCGGGTCGTCGCCGATGCCGCCCCCATTGTCCTCTGCCGAAAGAAGCTCCTCCTCCTCCCTTACCACCTCCTCCGCTTCTTCCTCGGCAGGGACTCTCGCCTTCACGGGCTTTTTGGCCTACGCAGAAAAACATGCCCGCAAGACATGTTGCAGCGCGCGCTTACATGTACTTCGCTGCCTCCTCCACGGCTGCTGCAGGCTCTGCCGCCGCCACCGGCGCCTAGAGCGGTCAGAGTGCTTACGTGCTGTGAGGACTTCTTCTAGACTAGTAGCCCTCGACATGCGTCCTCTGGAATGTGGCGACGCAGGCGGCGGAGCACGCGGCCGTTGACGAGGGAGGCTTCCTGGCAGTCACCGCTTTGGCGGCTGTCCCAGAGTCAGCAAGACGCACTAATCTCTCCCGATCCTGGACTGCCATCTTTCAAGAAAGAGACGGAAAAGAAGGAGCGAGGGGCTTGCTGGAGGACCAAGAGCGGCTGCGGCGTACGGGCTGTGTGCGGCGACAACTGATGCCTTCGAGCTTCACTTTCCCTACCGAAAAATGCCGTCGGCCACTTGCAGCTTCTCCTTTACTCGGAGTATCGCTGGCTCTATGCTAGCGAAGGAGTCTCGTGCACGAGGCCAGCCGGGCTGCGGCCTCGGATGCGAACCTTCTAGACGCAAGGGACAACTCTGCGTGGAAATGAAAGAGAGACAGCGAGAAAGAGAGAGAGAGAGAGAGAGAGACAGGGTCAACGATACAGAGAGAAGCCCTGAACTCGAAACCCAAACCCTGAACCCTAAGCCCTAAACCCTAAACCCGAAGCCCTGAACCCTGAACCCTAAGCCCTAAACCCTGAACCCTAAATCCTGAACCCAAGACCTTCAACCCTGAACCCCAGATCCTGAGCCCTGAACCTTGAACCCTAAACCCTGAACCTTAAATCCTGAACCCTAAACCCTAAACCCTGAACCCTAAACCCTGAACCCTAAACCCTAAACCCTGAGCCCTAAACCCGAAAGCCTGAACCCTAAACCCTGAACCCTAAACCATAAACCCTAAACCTAAACCCTAAACCCTAAACCTTCTGCAACTCCGCAAATCCCAAATCCCGGCCGGGCCCGACCCTTCGCCCACCAAGCGCCTGCCGGATCATGATCACTTCCTGGGCTCTTTCTTCAAGGCTCAAGGGCTTCAGGGTTTAGGGCTTAGGGTTTAGGGCTTAGGGCTTAGGGTTTAGGGTTTGGGGTTTAGGGCTTAGGGTTTAGGGTTTAGGGTTTGGGGTTTAGGGTTTACTGTAGGTGCTCCCCCGAAAAGGAAACTCCATCAACACACGCATAGACAAGGTAAAGGTGCTTTTGCTAGCTATAGTAAAGTTTTACCCAGGGTCTTTTCTCCGACACCGAAAGAGCACCCTGAACAAGGTTTACGGTTGTGACAAGGGCTTTAAGGGACAATAGAGGGACCCCGAGAAGGGACCCCTAATCCGAATACCCTTATATACCCCTGATATAGTCTCATAAAGCCCCTATATAACCCCAAGGGTCCCTTTAAGGGTCCCTCCTTTAGTCCCTTGAGGGCTCGGCTCAAAAAGAAGGATGCAGAGATTCGGATCGAGAGGAAGCTGTGGGCCGGAAAAAGGGGGACCCTTAAACCCTAGGAAGACCCCTTATAGATCCTTTAAAGGACCTAAACCCTTTATAGAACCCTTCTAGATCCCTTGAAGGAACCCCTAAACCCTAGAAAAACCCCTCATCGATCCTTTAAAGGGGCCTTAGGGATTCTACTTAGAGGCCCCATAACCCACCTTACTACCCTACTTACTAAGTCAAAAGGGCCTCCAAGTAAACCCTAAACCGACCCTTCAAGAGCTTGATCCAGGTTCCTTTTTCTCTCTGAACTCACCTTTTGGAATCCTTAGGGCTAGGTCTTGGTCAAGCAGACCCCGAACCCAAGACCCGAAAGTGTTGAAGAGGGTTTAGGGCTTATAGGGCTTAGGGTTGAGGGGAAGGCACCATTTGCACCGGTTCCGAACTATTCCTAATAGAAGAAAGCTTCCAATGGCTTCCTATGGTCGCGTTTTTCAGGTGTCAGACATCCCGTTGCTCAAGATTGCTCACAAATAACTCAGAGCTTCAGGTTCGGGTGGCCCAGACGAAGTCCAGGGTTTGGGATGTAGAGTCATGTCGAAAAATCTCAGCACTGCGGATAGTGATGCGCGTTTTTGGCTCAGGATTTCTGGGATTAAGGTTTAAGCATTTACTTGGATATGTCAGCCATATAATTGCCCTAGTGCCGATAATACTTACTGTTTGCAACCGATCTGTTCTAGGGTTACGCGACTTCCCTCGAACCTTTAAGCAACCACGTGAGCGTAGGCCGCTACAACATGCACCGAGGGTTTGGGGTGTACGGCCTCAGGTTTAGGGTTTACGGCTCCAACTGCCCCAGCCCTAAAGCCTAAACCCTAAACCCTAAACCCTAAACCCTTGCAGCATAAGCGGCATTGGGCCCGTAGAATAGCGGACTGAAGCACTTGACCTGAGGGACTTCACTGCGGTGCTAGGGCGTCGGGCTTAGTTTAGGCTTCATAAACCAGAGAGCTCAAGACCACTTAACTAAGAAATATGCCTTAAAATCATAAAATTAAGGCCCCTATAATTTAAGGTATATTCCTTAATTAAGGCGGTATTGGGCTCTCTGGGTGGGAACCTCACAAAAAATCCGGCACAACTTTTAGAATGTGAAGGATCAGGGCCTTGGCAGTCAATTTACGGATTTATCCTAAACCATAAACTTTTCTAGTTTAGCATTTATGGTTTGGGCTATGGTTTAGGGCAAAATTTCCTGGATTTTGAGGGCATTACCGTCTTCTTCGCAAGGTTCTGCAAGGTTTACGTAAGACTCTAAACCCGATGGAGAAGCCAAAAAGTTGGAAACCCAATAGCCTCAAGCCTCAAGAGTAATGTATAAGGAACCCCAGCACGAATTG
Organism: Symbiodinium sp. CCMP2456; assembly: GCA_905221635.1. Taxonomy (NCBI): domain Eukaryota; class Dinophyceae; order Suessiales; family Symbiodiniaceae; genus Symbiodinium; species Symbiodinium sp. CCMP2456. Next base: position 16,118 of record CAJNDV010036247.1, read on the forward strand.
TCCTTACACCGGCTTCCAACTTTTTGGGGGTTTACCTAAACCCTAAACCCTAAACCGGCTTAAAGTTTGCACGGGCTGAGGGCGCCCGAGTGGTAAGACTGGCTCTTCGAAGGGCATCAGTGCAGCCTTCGTAACAACAAGGAAAACATGTATGGTTTAGGGTTTAGGGCAGCATCCATCAGCAAATTGCGCTTGTGCCGGGCTTCACAAAACCTCTCACAAAAGCTCTCCATCTTTTGCTTCAGCTGCTTGGAGCCATGACATATCACATACGTCTGAGAATGTCGGAGAATCTTTTGGGCTGCAAAGATAGTGGAGATGAACCTATAACTGCAACTCCTCAGGAAACTTGAGTTCACGTGACATACAAGGCCCTGACCCGCAGGTTTTGGATCTAAAGCGAAACTCAGGCCTAAACCACTGACAATGCGTGCCATGCCCAGTGGTATTACACACTCAGCAACCCTACTAGCGCCCTCACGATCCCAGTTAGAGGCCTATACACTCTATACACCGTTAGTAAGGTGGTACGCAGCACGAACAACGGTGCAAATGCTTTTGGACAGTCATGACAAAAGGATTGTGATGCCAAATTAACGATGGGACTGGTGTCAATCGCAAGACAGGCACGCATGATATTTCCAAAGGCAACACCCACTCAAAAACATAAAGCTGAAAACAAACCGAAGGGAAAGAACAGGTCACCTGAAAACCCTAAAGCCTGAACCCTAAACCCTAAACCCTAGAACCTAAGCCCTAAACCCTAAACCCTGAAACCCAAAACCCTAAACCCGTAATCCCCAAAACCCTACACCGTACACCCCTAAACCCTAAGCCCTAATCCCCAAAACCCTCAACCCCTAAAGCCCTAAACCCCAATCCCCTAAACCCTATAAACCCCAATCCCCAAAACCCTAAACCCTAATCCCCAAGACCCTAAACCCCTAAAGCCCTAAACCCCGGACCCTCAGCCCTAATCCCTAATCCCCTAAACTCTAAACCCTAATCCCCAAAACCCTAAACCCCTAAAGCCCTAAACCCCGGACCCTCAGCCCTAATTAAACCCTAATCCCCAAAACCCCAAACCCCGAACCCCTAAACCCTGAAGCCTAAATCCCTAAACCCTAGACCATCAGCCCTAAACCCTAATCCCCAAAACCCTAAACCCTAAAACCCTAAACCCTAAACCCTGAACTCAAAACCCTAAACCCTAAACTTAAAACCCTGAACTCTAAACCCCAAACCCCTAAACCCTAAACCCTAAACCCTAGACCCTCAGCCCTAAGCCCGTAGAAAGCGAACAAAAACAAAACTTGCCGAAGCCATGGCGAGTCTCCAGTTCCATCGAGGCCTCGTCTGGAAAACCCTGCGCCACAGGGGCTTGGCTGAGGAGGCTTGGGGTTTAGGGTTTAGGGTTTAGGGTTTAGGGTTTAGGGTTTAGGGTTTAGGGTTTAGGGGTTAGGGGTTTAGGGGCTAGGGGCTAGGGGCTTAGGGTTTAGGGTTTAGGAGGGGCCCGGGCATTGCTTAGGAGGTTTGGGGTTTAGGAGGTTTCCGGTTTAGGAGGTTTAGGGTTTGGGAGGTTTGGGGTTTAGGAGATTTCGGGCCTAGAGAAATTTAGAAAAGGCTAGAATTTGGAGCTGAAAATTTAGGGTTTTGGGCTTGGGAGTCTAGGGTTTGGAGTTTTTGGGTGGTTTTTGGCGGATTGGGGTTTATCGGGTTTGGGGTTTGGGGCTTGAGGTTTGCGGGTTTTGAAGGGTTTGGGGGTTTGGGGGTGTGGGGGCTTTAATCCTGGAGGCATTAGGCTCAAAGTTTAGCCGGTCGGGGTAGGACTTCTCTAGGAAGTTCTTCCGGAAAAACTTTCAAGTTGTTTTCTAATAGGGCTTTAACGTAAAGCTTGAAAATTCACACGGCGGGTTTGGAGCTCTAAGGGCGGGCTCAGGCACTAAGCACATACTATGCGCAGATTTTCCAACATCCCTTAATTCAGGAATATATCTTAAACCAGGTTAAGGCTCTTACTATAAACTCAATCATCTCCCTTAAAGGGAACGTTGAAGATCTGGCTGCTTCTAGGGCATCAATGAGGAAGCAGTACCTCAACTGCCACGACGTTGCACCCTAACCCTGGAGCCCTGGAACCCGAAACACTACCGTAAACCTTCAACCCTAACTCCTGAGCCGTTAATCAATCCCCAAACCCAATAACCCCACTTCGATAGCCCGAAACCCTAAACTCCGAAATCCTAAACTCCGAAACCCTAGATTCCGAAACCCTCGAATCATAAACCCCACGCGTCAGCCCCTTTTGCTCCATGGGCGCGTGCAAGGAGCGGCGGTCTTTGCACAGAAAGCTGGCACGTGGAGATCACGGTGCTGTTTTGGGTATGTCGCTTAGAAACTTGCGGCCCTGAAAACACGAGGAAAGGTGGCTGGAGTTTGGGGAGGGCTCCCCAAACGACTCAAAGCAAATGGCATAAAGGGGGAAGCCTTCGGCTTAAGACCTAAACCCCAAGTCAGAACAACCTTGGAGAACCTACTTTCATGATTGCAACAGCAGCACCAAGTTTAGTAAACGTCCGAACCTTAGAGCCAAACTCTATCTTCAAAGGAGACTACAGATACGCCAAAGAACGAAATAATCTGTGGCTGCGTGCAGTTTACGGCTGAGTGTTCAGGGCAATCCTAATTGCAACAACCCTTCAATCAAATCCTGAAACTTAACTGCACACCAGATGCAACGCTAAAAACTCCCGAAGATGTCGATGGCTTTCAGAATCCCACATGCATGCAAAACAAAAACATTCGTTCTGTTGCGGTGTAGTGCATTTCCCCGCATTAACGGCTTTTCGTTCCAGCTTAAAACAAACAGAATACTAAAGAAAAAATCCGTGATTTATCAATCCGATACCTTAAACCGTCACTAGCCGCTATAAGAACACCACGAACTCAAAACGTTCCGGAATCGTATTCCTGCTGTTCTGGGCTGGGTGAATAGGGCGTTCTGGCTTCAGGGGCTTGAAGTTGAAGATTTTCGTGATTTTGCTCAGGATTGTACATGTAGTGAGACTTTTTCGTCGCAATGGTCCAGACAGAAGGGGCTGGGGGTTTAGGGTTTAGAACGTCATGCATGTTGCAGTATTCCAAGTTTAAAGCTCAATTTTGGGCGTACGGCTTGAAGGGTTGAGGTGTAGCCAGGCTAGGGCACCGTGACCTTGCAAGTAACCAAGTTCGGAAGCAATCGCACAGGCCTTCGACGTTGAAGTGCTACAACCCAACATCTTGGACCTGAAGTTCCACGGCCCTTAGAACAATTTGTGCTTTCAACATCTTCTTACAAAACATGTCAAAACACAACGACCTGGCAACTCCCCGGAATTGAGTGGCATAACCCCGCAACCCCACCAACCCATCCCAAAATCTATTTCGAACCAAAACCTAAACCCGTCATCCCTCATCCTAAACCGTAAACCCTCAACCTGTTGTCTGAAACTCTCAACTTCAAACCCAACATTCCAAAGCTAGCGCTTGCAGCCTCGAGCCTAGAAGCCTCAACTTAAGTTCGTAAAATCAGTCGGGGTTTTAGGTGTTAAGCTTCGAGGTTAGTGGTTCAGGAAACAAATTTGAACGCCGGGGTTTGGGATCAGCCACCATCGCCCCAATGAGGGGTCGGTGTAGGAAACGAGATGAACAACCATTGCACAGTGATTGAAGACATGGGAACACAGCCATCTCCCCAAAATAGTTTTTGTTTGAGATATGGGATCAACGCCATCGTAGAATGAGGAGGTGGGTTTGCGCCTTGAGATCAACCGCCATCGTCTCATGAGGTGCCCGGCTTAAGGTATGAGATCAACCACGACCGCCTCAGGAGGCATCGGGTTTACAGTCTACGACAGACATGGGACCGATGTGCAAGGAGCAACGTCGCAGCTCGTCCACGCCAGAACTCCAACTAGTGTTAGATCGCGTTTCTTATTCCGATGACTTTTGTTTGCCATTTGTGTGTGCCCTTCTGAAGGACCCCCAGAAAAGCGTACTTGAGCTGAAGCCTGTTCGGGAGGACTTTAGGGTGCAGGATTCGATGCATGATCAAGGTTGAATGGACGCTGCCTGTGCCACCTTCGCCGCAGCTTTGCAAGGACGGTTCGCACCGGCGCAAGTTTGAAGCCCCCGCAACATGTGCAACCCAAAAAACAAGGAGGGTGCGCTACCGAGCCATCCAGGGGGGAGATGCTCGGTCGGCTTACGGCCCGGGAGGCTCCACACCTTGCAGGCAGAAGCAAGAAATCTATTTGTCATCAATCCGAGGTTTCGGTGCGCGCCACGTCCATATGCAGATGTCCGTTCGTGTCGGCGAAAATGTGCGCAACAGCACCGAGGGACTGTTGCACTGCTCCCGCCAGACAAAAGTTAGAGCAGAATGGCAAACCCATGGCATGTGGCATGATGATTCGTCTCACTCATGAAGTCTAATGCTTGCTGTCTGCTTTGAGTGCCGGCTTCATGGCTACTTCGAACCTTGGAGCGGCGTGTATCATCAGCCTGCGGTTCATGAGCAATATATGTCCTCATCGTCTCTGCAGCCTGCATATCGGTTTAGGTCATGGTGAGCACACGGGTGTGGGTGCGGCAAACGGTCGTGGCCGTGTGGTATTTGGACCGCCACAACCAGTGGCGCCTGTACCACGTGGACGAGTTCAATTACGAGGCGGGGGAGTCGTACCCGATTGCGAAGGCGGTGGGCCTCTCGATCGAACTCCAGATCGTCCACGCGGTACAGGCGCCACTGGTTGTGGCGGTCCAAATACCACACGGCCACGACCGTTTGCCGCACCCACACCCGTGTGCTCGCCATGACCTAAACCGATATGCAGGCTGCAGAGACGATGAGGACATATATTGCTCATGAACCGAAGGCTGATGATACAAAGAGCTAAGGCTGGCACCGGAGGCACAGCAGAAGAAAACGGAGGGACCGTTGCTCTGCTTCCGAACAAGGCTCGAGCAGACTTGCAAACCCATGGCATCTAGCGTGCCGGTCCGCCTCACTCGTGAAGTGCGATGCTTGTTGCCGATGTGGATTCTCCGCTCTCTCTCTCTCTCTCTCTCTCGCCCTCTTTTTTTCTTCCTCATGAGCTTTGCCGACCCAGGGTTCCGACTTCCTCCGTGTTTTCAATCCTTTTGTTTGCTCAACAAGGAACCCTGAGGAATAGCTTTGGTAATGTTGTGGGCTTCTTTTTACGTTTAGAGAACCCACAAAAGTCTTTCATCATCAAGGAGTATACCCTTAAACTAAAGAAGAAGCCTTATCGCGGCTTAAGATACATTCCTTAACTCAAGGCTTTTGGGGCTTTCTGGGCCGTAAACCGCGAACCCTAAAATCCTAAACTACACCCTAAAGCCTAAGACGTAACTCCCTAGACCTCAAAACCCCTTGTTGCCCCTTTGTAAACCCTCAAAGGAACGCCAAGACAAAGGATCCCTTCAAGGAACCCTCAACCCTAAACCGATCCTCCAGGAACTGTGCGGGAGGGCAACGGCCCTCCTCTGGAAACGTTCGAGCTGCTCCGAACTGCACAGGCACCTTTTGCTGACCCTGAAACCCTAAACCCTCAAACCCCTAAACGCTAAACCCCTAAACCCTCAAACCCCTAAACCCTAAACCCCTAGACCCTCAACCCCCAAACCAAAGCCCCTACACCCTCAACCCCCAAACCAAAACCCC
>CAJNDV010036248.1:0-10202 GCA_905221635.1 Symbiodinium sp. CCMP2456
TAGATAGGGTCCGAGCAGTCCTAGCACCCTGAACAACCCTGAACCCTGAACCCTAAACCCTAAACCCTAAACCCTTAACCCTGAACCCTGAACCCTAAACCCTAAACCCTTAACCCCAAACCCTAAACCCCTAACCCTGAACCCTAAACCCAAAACCCCAAGACCCAAAACCCCAAACCCTAAACCCTAAACCCTGAACCCTAAACCCTATAAACCCCAAACCCCAAACCCTAAGCCCTAAACTCCTAATCCCTGAACCCTAAACCCAAAACCCAAGACCCAAAACCCCAAACCCTTAACCCCAAACCCTATAAACCCGAAACCCTGAACCCTAAAATCCTGAACCTTGAACCCTAACCCAAGACGAGCTCAGCCTTGCCAGGACTGTCTCGGCCCGTGCTGAGCAAGACCTTCCACTGACCTCCAGATTCTCAGTTTTGGGGTCTTGGTAGGATCCATTAAAACAGGGATCTATAAGGCTTCTATAGGGGATCTATACCAGTTTAGGGTCCATAAGGGCTTTAGAGAGTTTTGGGGTTTTGGTGTTTTTGGGTTTAGGGTTTGGAGGTTTAGGGTTTGGGGGTTTAGGGTTTGGGGCTTTAGGATTTAGGGGTTTAGGGGTTAAGGGTTTGAGGGTTTAGGGTTTGGGGTTCGGGATTTAGGGGTTTAGGGTTTGGGGGTTTAGGGTTTGGTGGTGTAGGGTTTGGGGCTTTAGGATTTAGGGGCCTGGGGGTTTCGGGTTTGGGGGTTTAGGGTTTAGGGAGTCGAGGTTCCCCAATGGTAGGGTATATAGGCTTTGGTGTTCTTGGTAGGTTTCCTTAGAGGGATCTATAAGGCTTCTATAGAGGATCTATACGAGTTTAAGGTTTAGAAGGGCTTTAGAGGGTTCAGGGGTCTAGGGTTTAGGGGTTTAGGGTTTTGGAGGTCTGTGGGTTTAGGGGTTTAGGGGTTTGGGGGTTTGGGGGTTTACGGTTTCGGTTTTTCGGGTTGAGGGGTTTGGGGTGAAGGAAACTTCCAGATTGGGCATCAACGACTTCAGGGCTCACACAGTTCAGGGCTTGGAGTTCACAGATTTTGGCTTGGGGAATGGGTTGAGGGGTTCAGGAGGGTTTAGCTCTCCTCTTTCTGGCCGGCCCAAGACTTGGCTAGGGCACTAAGAAAGTGGCCTTAATAATTAGAATAGGGTTTGGGGGGCCCATTATACTATAAGTATACTAAGGCACCCCCCACAACTGGTACTTATTAATAGGCCCCTATAGTAAACCCTAAACCCTAAACCCCAAACAAAAAAACTCAAACCCTAAACCCTGAACCTTAAACCCTAATGAGCAAGACCTTCCACTGACCTCCAGATTCTGAGTTTTGGGGTTTTGGTGTTTTGGGGTTTAGGGGTTTTGGGGTTTAGGGGTTTAGGGTTTAGGGTTTAGGGTTGGGTTTGGGGTTCAGGGTATAGGGGTTTAGGGTTTGGGTTTTTTTTCAGCCAGGAGCTTTGGCTTTGCTCGCGGTGGGGTGAGGTCTAGGGCTTTTTCAGCGATATGTGGCTTGAGTCCGTCGGACGCACGCCTATAGGGCTAAAGGTTTAGGGTTTGGGTCGAGGGGGGTTTAGGGTTTTTGGAGTTTTGGGGTTCCGGTGTTTGGGATTTGGGTTTTTTGGGGGGGTCAGGGTTTAGGGCTCTAGGGCTTCAGGTGGCTAATGCATGGTTTTGAGGGGAAGGGCTGAAGGGCTTCTGGGTAGGGTTTAGGGTTTAGGGTTTAGGGTTTAGGGTTTAGGGTTTAGGGTTTAGGGTTTAGGGTTTAGGGTTACGGTTGAGGGCTTAGGGTCTCTGTGAGAGTTCCAGAACGATTCCATGAAGGATTTACGCTGTAAAAGTAAAGAGTCGCAAGTACGGTTAAGGGTTCGGTTAAGGGTTTTCCAGGAAGCCCAATACCCCAGGTTTAAGGTTTAGGGTTTAGGGGTTTTCCAGGATGCCCAATATCCCACAAGGCAGGATCACTACTGACTACGATTGAACATACAAGTGCTCACTCAAACACAGAGCCTTCAATCCCGGGCAAGATCCCAAGGCACTTGCTGCTTGAGCCCCTGTGAAAACCGTTCAAAGATTCATGAAGACCCTCTACAAAAACCTATGTTTGTGTAGTTTCAATTTTCTGAAATGAATCCAAGCACATTCTGGTCCTTCGCGTTCAGGGGCTCTTGCATTGATGCCTGTCTTTTCGAGGTGTACCTGAAGCAGCGCCACGCCAGCCTCAAATCCAAGGCCTAGAGAGAGAGAGAGAGAGAGAGAGAGAGAGAGAGAGAGAGTGAAAGAGAGAGGGACAGAGATAGAGAGAGAGAGAGAGACTGAGTATTTAAGGGTTTAGGGCCTTAACCCTAAACCCTAAACCCTATAGACCCCAAACCCTATAGACCCTAAGCCCTAAAGGGCTTTTGAGCCTCAACACCGGCGCCTCGAAACGGAGCCAAGGCCTTTGGAAAGAGTGGAGTTGGGGTCTATGGAGCCACTAAAGGCCTTGAGAAATAGTCGGTTTAGGGTTCAGGGTTTAGGTCTGTGGATTTAGGGCTTGTGTTGAGTCTTCGAAGGCTTTTAGGGTTTAGGTTTTGAGGTTTTGTGGCTTTTGTGGTGCTTTGAAGAGAGGTTTAGGTTTTCCTTGTTGAGCTTCTGGGGTTCAAGGCGAAGGTTTTTAGGGTTTAGGGTTTAGGGGGTTTGAGGATTATGGTGTTGACGCTCGTTTTGCCGCTTGAGGCCCCAAAGGACAGCGCGGACTTAACGTAGGCCCAATAGGGGGCAACAAATGATTCCTATATTTTTGGGGGTGTTCCTTATTCTGTTTAGTGTAGTACACCCCCAAACCCTTTTCGAAGTATTAAGGCCCCTACAGTAGGGCTCCTGTCGCCTAGGTCTAGATAATGGGTTAGTTATGTTTATATATGCATATATATATATATACGCATACATTTATTTGCTTATTTATGTCGCTAGTAACCTGTTGTTTAAGGAACTGGAGCCCTAAGGAAGGGACTAGAGTGTACAGGGACTGCATATCGCCACGATCCTCAAGTAAAACCCTCTATGAAGCCCTACCAAAGCCTGATATAAACCTTCTTATTGTTTAGGTTTAGGGTTTTTGTATTCAGTATGGAAGCCTCAATTGTTATTAGTTCGAAGTAGTGCTATTCCCCAGAAGATGTGCTCCAACAGAAGTTATAATTATCGACCCTGAGGCTTGTATATTCCAAGCAACATACCCCCGCAGCTGCAAATCCTTCGCTAACCAGACCGAAAGAAAGCCCTGAAACCTCGAAACAAAGGACCAGCCAGCCAAACTAAGAAACGGACAAACACCTGATCAAACAACCCTAAACCCCAAACCCTAAACCCTAAACCCTAAACAACCATCAAAAAGCTAGACATGCGCAAGAAACCGTGGAGGCTTCGGAGCTCTCCCAGGATGTTGCAGCGCTCAAGGCTGGAAGAGATTACTTTAGACTTTAGGTTTAGGGCGTGTTGGGTAGTTTGGATCTAGGGTTTGGGGCTTACGGGTTGAGGGCTTTAGGAGTTAGGGTTGAGGGTTTTTGGCATTGTGGTGGTTTTGGCTTTAGGTTTTAGGGAAAATGCGATCCTTTTGTGGCGGCGTACCAATGCCAACTGTGTAGACCTTTCTTCTTCATAGATGTACACGTGGTAGTGGCTTTTGTTGTAGTATTGCAACTTTTCACATATACAAATGTATATGCATGTATATACATATATTTCCATATATGCATACATATACACACACATTTTGTGTGTCAGATATAGTATTGCAGCTCCATTCACGTGCAAAGGGCTGACTTTCACATTCGTCTTTCACTGAGCCTCCGGCTCCTCGTTGTCGATGAGAGCTTCTTCTTTGGGTTTAGGGTTTAGGGTTTAGGGTTTAGGGTGCCCGAAACCATCAACCCTGTGCTCTAAATCGGGGTGGGGAGGGAGACGGGGGTTCCGGGTTGATGACCCAATGTTGAGGGTGCAGTTGGGATTGTTCGAGGGTTTAGCAGTTAGTGCCCCACGGTTTAGGGTTTGAGATATCTCTTTAATTTGGGGTTAGCTGTTTGCTTATAATTTGCTTTTAAAGGTTCAGAGGACTTCGTAAGTAGGCTTATAAGTTATAGAAGTTTGAGGTTGTAAGTACTTTACTGGAGGATATAAGCAGGCAACGCTGTTGAAGCCCTACAGAACTCTCCTTGCCAAGCCCCCCCGATCTTCAAAGTAGGTATCGGGATCCCTGATTGAGCCAGTCGACTTTTCGGAATATGCTGGCATATGCTGGCCTTGACTCTCACGCCTACAGGGCCACCTTGGTCACGATGTTGACCAACATGTTCCCGGAAGACCCGCAGGACCTGAAAGCACTCTTGGGCTACTTGGGCTTGGCCTCCGCAGCTTCAAGCAGAGTCGTGAAGATATCGGCAGCCGTCAAGTCCAAGGTCGTTTCAGGCTGTTTAACAAAGGACGAGCCCCACTGAGCCTCCGAAGCCAAAACCAAACGCTGGAGGCTAATCTGGATCCAGTCGTACGTCGACAGTACGCTCCAGAAGTTCCTGCATCTTCGCCAGACTAAGAGCGACACCTACGGGTTTATTTCTGAACAGAAATGCGCGGCAAACCCTTGGGACGGTGCTCCAAGAAGTTCCAGCCAGAGCGGGTGTTACGGTTCAGGCTTCATGGGGCTTAGGGCTGCAGGAATTTATCCCCAAACCCTAAACTCCTAAACTTTAATAGGGTTTTGGGGCTTAGGGTTTTGGACCATGTTGGCAGTTTGGGTTTCGGGCTTAATAAGCTCTAAGTAGGGTTTGTTTGGGACAACTCGGGCTTCGGTTTCCGGTATAAACACTAGGGGTTAGGGTTTAGGGTTTAAGGTTTCAGTTTGGGCTTCTGTTTTCGCTCAGGATTCGTCTAGGAGTCTAGGTTTTTCTTGGGTGTCTGAGAAGGTCTTGTTTTTTCAGGAAGGCTGTGCGTGCCACGGCCTTGTGTGTACAGGTTTCAAGCAGGGCAATATAGAAGCCTAAATAATATCCAATATCACTGTTAGGGTTCCTTATTATAAGCATACTTTCAAGAAGCCATATTACTGTTAGGGTTCTTATCATAAGCATACTTTAAAGGAGCCTAAGCCCCTTGTTCTAACTATTAGGGCCCTTGCCTTACATCCGTTTTTCGTTAAAAGTTCTGAAATGCAATGAGGGTGCTGAAGCTTCTGTGGGCTTTATGTGGGGCTTTAAGGGGGACTCTGTTCGGTGCTAGGGCTTATAGTGCGACATCGTACTCAAGGGCTTCTTCTGGCATTTCTTGTAGAGTTGATCCATTCCCAAGCCCTAAACCCTAAACCCAAAACCCTAAACCCTAAAGTTTCAGTTGCATCGGAGGATAAAAAGGATCGCAGGCCACAGGGCTCATACTTCTGAAAGACCCGGCTCTGTGTTGGATTATAGGCTGTTAGGGGCCTACAGCGTCGGTGCTTCTTGGATTGAACCCTGTTGCTGGCCTGAACCCTAACCCCAAAGCTCTAGGCCCTAAACCGTAAACCCTAGTGAACCCTAAATCCATCATGGCAGGATGGGTTGAAGCAGGCAAATTCTGTCGCTGAGCCAGTGCTGATTGCCTTCGGTTCGGCCGGGTGCCCAAAAAAAAGCGGTTCAAGGTTCTTTTGGCGGTGGTTTAGGGATTCAGGGTTAGGGTTGCTTGATGTGATGTGTTATAAACCCTAGGCCCTAGACCATGGTTCTACAGCACCCATTTCGGGCTTACAATGGTTTAGGGCGTCAAAAGTTGAGGGTCCGTAGGTTTTCGGGTTTGCAGATAGGCGGGTCGAAGTTGCAGGGTGCGTGCTTGTGAGGGTTTGGGGTTTAGGGGTTTGGGGGGTTTAGGGTTTAGGGCTGTGTTTGTGTGTGGGTGTGTCTGTGTGTAGGTGCAACACCTTGAGGTTATAAGTAGGGACGCAACTCGTGTCATATTTGGAGCGAGCATCTTATGACGCAAAGAGCCAAATTCTTTAGACATACTCTAAGCCTCAAGCCTTGCACCGAGAACTTAAATCGCACCAGCCCGAGCCGCAAACCCCAAACTTCGATATGTGAAACCCCCGAAAAAACTTCAAGCCCCTCGACGCGTCGACAACGCCGGCTTGGAAGGGTTCCAAAAAGCAGGGACCCACATACCCACGAACAACTGAGCAGGATCCCTGATACGCGGACCTCCCAACAATGATGACAAGTTACTATGCTACTAGTACATGAGTCATGAGTTTTTCTACAATGGGATCCTCGACAACGCAGATATTATGGACTTTCTCGGCGCTTCCAACTCCAATCGTATGTTTGATAATATTGACCATGTTGCTGTGCTGATGCCGTCTCGCATCATCGAGATACTAGTAGCAGATACCGCGGCTGCGGGGATAGTTGACAGCCGAAACTACATGAGGGTTTCCGAAAATGGGCGGACCCTAATATAGTACCCTAAATAGTAGGATCCTTATTATAAGGACCCCCGTCCTCAAATCCTAAACCCCTGAACCCCGCCTACGATCCCCAAACCATGTATGAACCCTTAAGACACCCAAAACCGACACCCCAACGCGACTGAGTCGCAACCGAAATCTCCCAACTAGCAATTGTTTTTTCTGCTCCCATGTCGGCGGCTGAGGCTTCATTGTCGCAACTAAGGCATACGCAGAATCGCACGGTACTACTGAATGAAGGTTTTAACCTAGAGCATGAAGGCACCAATTATCAAAAGGCTCTCTTGTGGAGAGTCTTGAGAAGTCCTACAGCTCCAAAACCACCTTTAGAGTAAGCCCACTGAGACGGAGATCCTAAGCTATAGAAACCCCCTAAACTAAACCCTAAACCCTAAACCCTAAACCCTAAACTAAACCCTAAAGGACCCCTTGAAGGAACCTCGCCCCTTCTAGCAACCCGGAGGATGAAGTCCTGAAAGGAACCCTTCTGGGCTCCCTTGCCGCAATCCTAAACCCTAAACCCTAAACCCGCTCTTAGTTCCCCAATACCCAACCTTTAAACTTTCTGGGTTCTTATACTGTAGTCGTAATCTGAAAGTCTAACCTTGCATTTCCCTGGCTTATTGGGGAAGCAAGTTCAAGGAACCCTGAAAACACCCATCATCGGGCCTTTGAAAGGGAACCCCAATAGGAACGTTTCGGAAGATACCCCTAAACCCCCAACCCTAAAATGGACCCCATAAAATCCCCAAGCCGTAAACCCCATACCCCAAACCCTAAACCCTAAAAGGGAGCTCATAAAATTCCGAAGCCCTAAACCCCATACCCTAAACCCTAAAGCCTACAGAAAGGGACCCTAAACCCTAAAAGGGAACTCTAATGAAGGACCTCTGACGGGAACCCAGAAGTTGAGAGACTGGGAACCTAAGGACACCGGCGTCACTGAGCAGGTGGCCAAGAAGTTTGCAGGCTGCCCTGAATCGGTTTAGGGTTTAGGGTATAGGGTTCAGGGCTTAGAGTTTAGGGTTTAGGGTTTAGGGTTTAGGGTTTAGGGTCCTCTGGGGTTTCTATAGGGTCTCGGGCTCTCGGGTTCTAGGCTCCCTGTTCCAAGAGTTTAGGATCTTCCCCGGAGATTCAGGGTTGGCGGCTTAAGACTTACATAGGGTTTAGAGCTTTGGGTTTTGGGTTTAGGGCTGAGGGTTTCGCATCTTCGTAGGTAAGGTTTGTAGGAGTTATGAGGATGCTTTACGGGCTCCTGTCGGGTTGCGAGTTTCGGGTCAAGTGACGTCTAGTCCAGCTAGACTTTATCTACACATGCTTGCTAAGTCGTGAAGCCGAGGCCAAGGCTCAAACCCTTCAACTCCTCAGATCAAAGTCAGAATGCATGAATAAATAGGGGCCTTGATACATAGAAGAGGCTTTGGGGGTCCATTTCACCTATTCACCTATAACTGTAATAAGGAACCCCCCAGAATAGTACTGGTAACTATTTGGTAATTATTTAGGCCCCGAATTAAGCAAATCTAACCTCCAAGCACAGCTAGAACCCCTCAAGCATTTTGCAAGGGGTCTATACTACTAACGCTCTGAAGATTCTGGTTAGCAGCAACAACATTATTCAAATTGTCAGGGTCCAGGGCTTGACTCCATTTTGTGTACAATGATTTGGACACCATGCGGGCATATATAAGATCAGTTAACTGCCATGCCCTGTCATGGGGGAGCAGCCTGCAGAGTCTGTGCCATAATCCTACCATGGCGGTTCTTATCCTAGCTGCATTCTTGCCAACAATGAGCTATCATTTAGAGGGACCCTCCTATGGGGGGATTGCAAGTAGAGTTTGCCAAGAGAAACTGATGGTTGGATAGCAAGGCCTGCCAAGCAATAGCAAACGCTGGCAAGCCTTAGTAGAGCCTAGGCAGGCCCTAGTAGTCCGGTTGATTCGTGAGGATTGCAAATCCCTGCTAAGACCTCGTAAGGATCACAGGGCACACCAAGGCATAACGTTGGTTTTGAGCTTTGGTAAGCACGAGTACAGTTTAGCAACGCTCTTCAAGGCTTGTACTGCTGAGCACTTGTGAGCACTAGTAGGGACTAGTGACTAGTGAGCACTGGTGAGCGCTACTGAGTGCTAGTGAGTGCTGGTGAGTGCTGGTGAGGCCAGGTCAGTTTACGGCGGGGCAAACGGAGTTCATTCGCTGGCTCCAAACCATGTCTTCTCAAGAACCCTTACTAGCAAACTCCACTTGCCTTCCCCCCGCTACATGTTGAAATTCCAAAATCCCAAGAAGCAGAGCTCTCAACCCAAAATCACCGTGAACTCCACATCCCACGCACCCTCAACCCAAATTACAAACCTAACCTCCTGGCCTCAACCCCAAACCACTCCCACAGTTCCAGGACCCGGAGTCAAAAGCACTCATGGTCCATAACAGGGAGGTTTTGGGTTCGGGCTTTCTAGGGCTTTTAAAAGTGGTTATGTAGGCTAGAGTAGCGAGTGGTTGGGAGGTGTCGGAAGGGTATAATAGTAAGGGTTTAGGGCACAAACCGTTTCAAGCATATCGACTTCATATCGACCCACAGACGCCGCTAGCATCCGCCCAAGCCCGAAGTCTTCGTTGCCAGGACTTTGTGCCGAACGCGGTGTCCAGGCCCACAAAGGGATCTGGGGTTTAGGGCTCTCCAATGTTAATATATAGGAGCCTGAATAATTCGACTAGGGTATGGGGGTATATTATACTATAGATGTAATAAGGACCCCATCAAACCCATTTTAATTATTACGGCTCCTACATGATTTGGCTGACCAACTTGCTGGTCAGGACCTATAAGAGAGAAACCAGAGAGCCAAAATAGGGAGCGACATTGGAGAGTCTGGGTGCTGTGTAGGTTTCAGCCTTCCATGGGGTTTAGGTTTGAGTGGTTTAGCGCAAAGAAGACCAGGAATCAGGAGGCCAGGAACCGTGAAACTTGCTGAATACGCACTGTCGTATGCGAGATGAATTGCTTTTGGTATGGCTCTCACTAGCTAAGGTTTATGCCGTAAGAACTCTACCCTAAGCGCGTACTAGAGCACTGGTAATATACTCAGATAAGAGGCGTTGGAGCAGGGACCAGGAGACCCAAGCTCCGAAACCTCTCAAACCTAAACCTCTACACCCTCAAACACCAACCCTCCAAGGACAAGCTCCAAGACCCTAAGCCCGAAACCCACAACCCTAAGCCCAAAGCCCTGAACCCTAAGCCGCCGATTACTCCCCAAGTCCTAAACTCCATGCACCCAAAAACTCTTAAGCGGTGAACCTCAGCCCTAGGCCCTACAAGCCTGAAAGGTGACCTTCAAACCTCAGACACCCGACACAGTGCAATCGTCATAGTGTCCTCTAGTAGTCGCTGCAGATACCCTTGGAAATCGAGCCTTCGATGGTAACCCGTGTAAAAACTTGTAAGGCCACCCAAGACCCAACACCCTTTCAAGCCCTAACATGGCCACGACAACACCCCATAATTCCGTGTAAAGCCCGATGACGCCCTCTAAAACCCTGTGCATGCCCTGTAACCCCTCATGACACCCAGATAGCGACATCCCTTAGACCCCATACCCCAAACCCAGCCCTGAACCCAGACCCTCACCCTTCATAGAAAGCAACATAGGGGCCTAAATATTTATAATTATTACAATAAGGAACGCCCAAAATAG
>CAJNDV010036249.1:2324-13604 GCA_905221635.1 Symbiodinium sp. CCMP2456
TAAGTCCCTTAATTGGGGTTATAAGACAAGTTACCTTAGTTATAACCCTACTTACTAAGTCCCATGATCCTTCAAGTATTGGGATGAATTAGAATCTAGGGTCTAGGGTTCCTGAAGGGGTCCGCTAGGGGCCTAAGGGGGTGTAGGGTTTGGGCTCCTTTACATGGGTAGTTGTCAAAATTATGGTCTCTTTTGGGGTACCCTAAATAATAGGTGCCGTATTAAAATAAGGACCCAAAAAGGGACCATAATTTTGACAACCACCCACATGAAAGATTCTTGTATTCAGGCTCTTCGCGGGCTGACCTCTGCAGATTCCTTGACGTGTTCCATTCAGGCTTCGTTTGAGCTGGGGTTCCTTGGCGAGTTTAGTTGCTTGGCGCTAAGGGCTGGCAAGGGTCGTGGAGGTCTGACTTTTCTGTGCTTGTAAAGTGGCCTTGCCAAGGCGGTGTAGGGTTTATCAGGGCTTACCTAAACCCTAAACCCTAAACCCTAAACCCTAAACCCTAAACCCTGTAGTACTGGTTGACTCTGTCATTGATCCCCTGCAATGCTCATCTCTCAAGCCTCAACCCTATCTTCTTCAGCACTAAAGCCTCAGTTCCCCACATAATATCAGGGCCCTTATAATAAGAATAGGGTTTTGGGGTCCTTTATCGTAGAAGTATAATAAGGAGCCCCCAAAATATTATAGGTACTTATTATGAGGCCCCCTACGGCCCTACAGGAAAGTAAACTTATCGACCCCGAACTCCGAACCCCCAAACCCGAGAGCCAAAACATCCGAGTCCCACGCCATGCAGAACCGCGGCTCTGCCACCCCATCGATGCCATCCACGCCGAAGCTGCGAGCCGCAGCCCTGCGGAGCATTGTCTAATATAAGGGCCTTATAATAATTAGAATAGGGTTTGGGGGGGGTCCCTTCATGTAATTATAGTATAATATATAAAGGGCCTTAATAACTAGAATAGGGTTTGCGGGGGGGGGGGGGGNNATAGTATAATAGACCCCGAAGCCCTAACTATTCTATTTAATGAGGCCCCTACATTATGTTTTTTGGACTGTTCGGGGATACTACTGTTGTCTTAGCACCAGAAGTGGAGCGGTTTGGGATTTAGGGCCTAGGGTGCAAGATTTCCGGGGGACTTACAACATGTTGGGGTCGAATTGAGGCAACAGCAGCAGCCCAGCCCCAAACCCTCAAGTCCAAACCCTAAGCCCTACATCAAAGCCTAAACCCAAATCCCAAAGTTTCTAAAATCAAACCCTGAACCCTACATAAAACCCAAAAGCCTCCATAAAAAAACCTAGTCCCGAAGAAGCTTCAACATCCCAAACCACTGCGAGAGGCGCCTGAGCTTGTCCTTGACAGTGTCCAGCGGCAGATCCTTCAGCGCCTTCCGACGAGAAGAGCCCGATGGAAGCTTCTGGGATAGGGTTCAGGGTTCAGGGTTAGCTTTAGGGTTTAGGGTATAGGACTTTGGGGTTTAGGGTTTAGGACTTTAGGGTTTTAGGGTTTAGGGTTTAGGGTTTAGGGTTGAGGCTTTAGGGTTTTAGGCTTTAGGACTGTAGGGTTTAGGGTTTAGGACTTTAGGGTTTAGGACTTTAGGGTTTTGGGTTTAGGGTTTAAGACTTTGGGGTTTAGGGTTTAGGACTTTAGAGTTTGGGGGTTCAGGGTTCAGGGCTAGCTTCTTTAAAAAATGCAATGGCTAGGGTTTAGGGTTTAGGACTTAGGACTTTAGGGTTTAGGGTTTAGGGTTTAGGACTGTAGGGCTAAGGGTTTAGGACTTTAGGGTTTAGGGTTTAGCGTTTTAGGGTTCAAGGTTTAGGGTTTAGGACTTTAGGGTTTAGGATTTTGGGGTTTAGGGTTTAGGAGTTTAGGGTGTAGGGGACAGTGTAGGAACTTGATTAAGAAATCGTTGGTCTTGTTTGAGGATCATGAATCCTGGGATTTGGGGCTATAGGGCCAGGGTTTCTTGATCAGGTTCCTACATTAAGGCTTCACCAGAGATCCAACGATGTATTCACCTGTCTATCTATCCGTGCAAGTACTCAGTCATTTCCTTGAATTTCTTACTACAAAATTGCACTTTACGGTCTTTCTTCGTAATCATATAGTCTTGCAGTTGTCTTTGTACTTTTATCTCTCAGGCATCCTCGAAATTAGGATCAGGGTGACTCGGGTCTACATTGGCAGAACTAGGCTCTGAAGCTCCGTTGCACCTTAATGGCCCCGGTGGGTATTTGGGGCAGCAGCTAAGGCTGGGCAAATACCCGACGTCCTTCAGCCGTTACGACGCCTGTTCCTGCTACGCTCTGGCAGGGATTTAAATTATGAATAACCTTACTCAAAGGATCATGGGCCTTAGTAAGTAAGGTTGTAAGTCCCTTAATTGGGGTTACAAGTATAGTTACCTTAGTTATGACCCTACTTACTTAAGTCCCATGATCCTTTAAGTCATTCCCTAAATTTTAAACCCTAAAACCCTAAACCCTAAACCCTAAACCCTAAACCCTAAACCCTAAACCCTAAACCCCACTTACTAAGTCCCATGATCCTTTCAGTACTTACATTCAACAAGGCTCGCCTTGAGGGTCCTATGACCCGAAACATCCCTAAACTCGATACTCCCTGAAGAGTGCGAAAGGAGGCCCGAAGCTGAGGGCTCAGGACTTTGGGTTTGGGGTTTGGGGCCAAGGGTTTTGGGTTCGGGTTTGGGATTCCCAAAACCTGAACCCCGCAACGAAGCAAACCCCAAAGCCACGAACCCCCAAACCTCAGACGCTTGAATCAGACTGAACCCGCAAACCGAGACGCGAAACCCTGAACACCCAAGCCCAAAAGCCCAACTTCTAAAAGCTGAACCCCTAAACCAGAAGCTCGTGACAAAGCTGAATGGAAGCCCTGGCGCCTCGAGGACTGCCTGCGCTTGCTCCACGGTGCGCCGGCGTACTGTGTAGAGGACATGAACGTCTGAGCGGCGGGCTGCAGGAAGTATAGGGCTTGCTTTCGGGTACAGGGGTATGGGAGTCCCGAAACCGTAAACCCTAAACTAAACCCACCCTAAACCCTAAACTAAACCCTAAACCCTAAACCCTGTCCGGATCTATAGGTTGGATGTTTGGGAATTTGCTTCCTTGAGCAGAAACGACAGAAAGTCCCCGAGCCTGCCGACACCCCTTAGCTGCAGTGCAAGGGGCATTGCTCCTCAGATGGCATCGGTTGCAGACGTCGCCCCAATCCATCAGATTCCTCGACAGGTTTAGGGTTTAGGGTTTAGGCTTGAGGGTTTTGGGGTGTTAGGGACCTTAAGAATCAGAATAGGGTTTAGGGGTGCATTACCCTATATATAATTATGATAAGGAGCCCCCCCAAAAAAAGGTCACTTCTGGGAGGATTCAACGCCCTGGAAGGCTCGGGTCTGCAGGATTCCGGAAGCGGCGGCTTGCTTCGCCCGAGCAGCTCCGGTGTGGTGCAGAAGACATTGCCGTGATAGCGACCAGTGAGACGAGCATGAACCATGACGCTTGAGCGCTTCTTAACATGAACCCCGGTGCGGTTTAGGGTTAGGGTTTAGGGGTTTAGGGTTTAGGGTCTTGGGTGTCATTTCCTCTAAACCCTACACCCAGAACCCTAAACCCTAAACCCTACACCCTGAACCCTGAACCCTAAACCCTAAACCCCACACCCTGAAACCAGAACCCCAAACCCTAAACCCCAAAACCCTACACCCTGAACCCTAAACCCTAAACCCCAAAACCCTACACCCTGAACCCAGAACCCTAAACTCTAAACCCTACACCCTGAACCCAGATCCCTAAACCCTAAACCCTAAAAGCCCTACACCCTGAACCCAGAAAACAGAAGTCCTCCTCGCTGGAGTCGCGGAGAAGCTCCTTGATCGTCACGTCCTTGAGGCCGGCAACATGCACTGAACTGACTCAGAGCCTGCTCAATTCTAGGATTTACGGCTTTAGGGTTTTAGGGTTTTACAGTTTTAAGGTTTAGGGGTTTAGGGTTTTGGGGCTTTAGGGTTTTAGGGTTTAGGGGTTGGGGGGTTTTGGGGTTTTAGGGCTTTGGGGTTTTAGGGCTTAGGGTTTAGGGTTTTAGGGCTTTAGGGTTTTAGGGCTCTAGGGTTTTAGGGTTTATGAGGTTTTAGGGTTTTGGTTTTTAGGGCTTTAGGGTTTTAGGGTTTTGGGGCTTTAGGGTTTTAGGGTTTTGGGGCGTAGGGTTTTAGGGTTTTAGGGCTTTTTAGGGTTTAGGGTTTTGGGGTTTTAGGGTTTTAGGGGTTAGGGCTTTAGGGTTTAGGGTTTTTAGGGCTTTAGGGTTTGGCGTTTTAGGGTTTTAGACTTTTAAGGCTTTAGGGCCTTCGGGTTTTAGGGCTTTAGGAATTAGAGCTTTAGGGCTTTGGGGTTTAGGATTTAGGGTTTTAGGGTTCAGGGTTTACATAGGGTTAAGGAGTTCAGGGTTTTGGATTTAGGGTTTTAGGGTTCAGGGCTTTAGGGGCCTTAACAATCAGAATAGGGTTAATTCTGACAAGGAGCCCCCCAAAAAGCATAGGTACTGGTAATTATGTAGGCCCATATATGAATCATAATGGAAAAGAACCCAGCTGCCATTTACGGGACGGCATAGGCTTGTACCCTAATGGCCCATGCCCAAAATCCTGAAGCCCAAACCAAACCCAGCTGAAATTTCTGCAGGGTGCTGCGGCATCCAAACCGTCGTAGAGGCTCGCGATCCCAGAGGAAAGAGCACTGCGAGCCTGCAAACCCTAAACCCTAAACCCTAAACCGTGGCAGTAGGTTTCTAAGTATGGCTTGGGGTTTGCAGCCCACGATTTAGGCTTAAGCCCAGAAGTAGGGTTCAGATGTTTAGGGTTTGATTCAGGGTTTAGGGTTTAAGCATTAAAGTCTATAGAAAAGCTCCCGCACGGCGTTCGCCAGGGTCTTGTGGGCTTTATCAGCGTTTTGTCAGGGGATGTTGTCAGGACTTGTAAGCATAGGGGTTTAATGGTGTTAAGCTTTCCAGAGAGCCCGGTATGGCCTGGTGAAGTAATCTTCCTCAAAGATACATGCAATCGGAGGCCAGGGCCCCTGATTATCCCTAAGGCTCCATGTGCCCACATAAGCCTTAAAGTGCCTATATAGGGACCCCTTTAAGGCCTAAGTATCTACTATACAGGTACATGGAGCCTTTGGGTATGATTTACGACTCTTCAAAGGGAGGGGTGGGCCTGTGGTGAACCAGGGTTGCAATTCAATCAGGATAGGCTGGCTGAAGACTCAGCGGCGCAGGGTGTAATGTAGGGGAGTTTGATGCCCACGATTATATAGGTGGTTCTCTACAGTAGGGGTCCCCAATATACGGCACCTTATAAAAAGGACCCTACGAGGGATCCTAATTTGGAGAACTACCCATATAAAAGAAGTCTTCTTCCTCCAGGACTTGTCACTCTTCCGCTTCCGCAGGGACTCGAACGCGCCGTGAACTTCGAGGCAGCATGTTAATCAAACCCTGCGTGAGATAATGTGGGGGCCTTAATAATTGGAACAGGAATTTGCGGTTGGGGGGGCGGGGTCCTTATTATAATTACAGTATAATATACCCCCAAACCCTGTTCTAATTATTAAGGCCCCTACATTCGTTGTAGATAGAAGCGGCATTAGAGCAACACCCACCCAGCTCTGGGAAGTTTTGCACACAGCTAAATCATACCAAAAGAGGTGAGGACGGTTCTGACTCAGACTCACCACATCTGGAGAAGCTTGAGTAGCAGATACTTGGCCATGGCTGCAGTGTCTGTCGGTACTGATGTTAGTGTTGGTGGTAACGGCAGTGCTTGTGCTGGCGGTCCTGGTCGTGGTGATGGCAGTTGCTGCTCGTATGGCGTGTTTCTCTGTGCTTGCCGTTGTCGGGGAAACTGCAGTTTTTGTCGTGACAGGCGTCGTAAGTTCCCGGATGTCAACCGTCTAACGACGATGATGCCGATGGATGATAGCGATGCTGCTGATGTTGCTAACGGCAGTTGCACAGGAAACTGTTGCTGGTGTTGCTGGTGTTACTCTTGCTACTCGCGATATGTGGCTGCTGCTTTTGCCGCGGTCGATGCATTCTATGGCTCTGGTGTTCTTCGTCAGATAACTGCTGTCATTGTTCTTGTAGTTATACTGTTGTTGTTATTGTTGTGTTTCCTGTGCTTGCTCTTCTTGTTGTTGTTGTTGTTGTTGCTGCTGCTGCTGCTGCTGCTGCTGCTGCTGCTGCTGCTGCTGCTGCTGCTGCGGCTGCTCCCGCGGCAGCGACTACTACTACTACTACTACTACTACTACTACTACTACCACGACGACGACGACGACGAGTACTACCACTACTGCCAATACTGCTACTTCCACAGTACTGCCGCTACTACGCCCCGAAGTTCAAGCATGCACAACCCTGAACCCTAAACCCTAGACCCCATACCCTAACTTGCCCCCATCTGCTCTTTGAAGCACCTCGGCCTGTGCAAGGAAGCGCGTGGCATTCGAGACGGACAAAGTGAAGAAACCTCCCATCTCCTTGGCAACTTTGATTAACCATGAATTGCCTCATAAATTCCTCAAAGAGTGCCAGCGTCGATACAAGCCTGCTCAACCAGTCAAGCCTAAGTAGTCTTCTAGCCAAGGCTTGTGGCACGTCAGCTGCCAGTAGCTGCTTGAGAAGATTTTTGAGATATTAGTTGAGCTTCTTGATTTTAAGAGCTTTGCATCTGGGATTGTAGGCCCTTGCGCGTTCGCATGTGTTGCTTTCGCTTTGTTCGGGTTAACTTTCTAAGTTGGGCAACTTTGAAGGTGCTCAGCAGCTATGACTCCGAAACGTGGAACCATGAATCAAAGCTACACCAACATACCTTGGTAATGTAGCGGCCCAAATAAATACCAATACCTTTTTTTTTTTTTTTTNNTCCTTCTTATATTTATAGTATAATGGTCCCCAAGACCCTATTCTAGTTATTGAGGCCCCTACATTAACTTTTTGCTGGGTCGGCTTGCCGCGGCCTGTTCTCCTTCACGCTACGTCAACACCGCGCCCGGGCTTCGAAACAAGTTCTGGCAAGTAAGGGTACAGCCAACACCGAATAGTTTTGCCAGGCAGCTGGCGCATACTCCTGCGGCAGTGGGCTAACTACTTCGAGCTCTGAACCCTAAACCCTGTAAATCCTAAGCCCTACGTACACCCAAAAGATTCTCTAAGACCCTACTTAAGTCTCATCAACCCATGTCTGACCTAACGCGAAAGCCCTAAACCCCCGAACCCATAGATAAGACAAAGACACCCAAGCCACTGAAGCCCCAGAACCCTAAACCCTAAACCCTAAACCCTAAACCCTAAACCCTAGGCCCTAAACCCTAAACCCTAAGCCCCAGGCCGCAGGGCTTATACAAGAACGCTATACACCAAAACAACCCTACAAAAGCAAGCATCAAAAGCAATGAAACTCGGCTTGAAACACCCGAGTAAAAAAACAAAATCGGAACATGCCCTCTCTCAAAGCGAACAGAAGCCGCACAATCCTTCAACCCGAAACTCCGACATCCTGAAGTTAAGACGGTTTAGGGCTAAGGCTTGGATTGATTCGTCTAATTAAGGACTCAGTGACCTCATGGTTAGAAAAAGGATTTTGGGGCAGTTGTTTTGAGGGGCTTTACGAAACTCATTACTCGTGCTAATCACTCCGACCGCTATCTTCTGGATTTGTGTGCTCGGCTTTACAGTCTG
Source organism: Symbiodinium sp. CCMP2456 (assembly GCA_905221635.1). Taxonomy (NCBI): domain Eukaryota; class Dinophyceae; order Suessiales; family Symbiodiniaceae; genus Symbiodinium; species Symbiodinium sp. CCMP2456. Next base: position 10,086 of record CAJNDV010036249.1, read on the forward strand.
GAATCCTTAACCCCGAACCCTACACCCTAAACGTCTAAACGCTTATAAACCCTAAACCTAGACCCTGCACCCCAAACCCCCAAACCCTAAACCCTAAACGTGACCCTGTCCCGGCGGAGAGATTCCTAAATCGTAAACCCAAGGCCCTAAACCCCAAACCCTGACATACGGCACGGCCTCATTATATACTATGTTTAAGGGAGGGGGTTCCAAGGGGGGTACATAGCCCAATGATCCCTGATGCTCCCTAGTGCTCCCTAAGGTTCCTTTCCCTAAGGATTCCTTGTACCTTCCCCCCTCCTATTCCCCTAAACCCTAAACCCTAAACCCTAGAACCACCCTCCCTTAAGGATCCTATATCCTCAGGTCTTCCAGGATTCAGAGTTAAGAGCTCTGGCTCCTTTCGGACTTGAAGGGCCGAAGGTTGTGGGTTTTAGAGTTTAGGGTTTAGGATTTAGGGTTTAGGGTTTAGGGTAGAGTGAAACCAAAACCCTGAACCCTAAATCCTTGCGATTCTAGGGTATATCATGTAATTACATAGCGATTTTGTCGATTTTTTGGCTTCCCCACAAGCTGTGAGGGGATACAATTACGAATTATTCCGACCTGAAGCCTAAACCCTAAACCCCTATATCTTAAACCCCATATTCTCATTATTCCCGACCTGAAGTCTGAACCCTAAACCCCTAAATCCCATTAAAGGTTTAGAGTTTAGGGTTTAGAGTTTAGAGTTTAGGGTTTAGGGTTTAGGGTTTAGGGTTTAGGGTTTAGGGTTTAAGTTTAGGGTTTAGGGTTTAGGGTTTAACCCTCAACCCAGTATTGACCCTTCCCTGCCAGAGCCTTCTCGTAACTCTCACCCTGGCGACCGTCGCGGTCCTGAGCCGTAGTTCAGTGAATGAGGACTGCTATGCATGGCTTTGCAGTGTTTCAATACAGCAAAATAAAGGGTCTGTACTAGACCTAACTTGGAGGGTCGGGGGACTTAGTAAATGGTTATTTTATAGACTTATAAGTACTATAACCCCAATTAGGGTCCCTTTTAGGGTACTTATAAGTCTACTTAATACCTACTTACGAAGTCTCCCGACCCTCCAAGAAGGAGAATTAGACTAAAGCTTGGCGGTAATATTAAGAGTAAATATATACAGTGATTTTGCAGACGTTGGGGAACAGTGGCGGTTACTTATTCATACTCATAGGATTTTGTGGACCACAAGAGGTCTTCTTGCAACTTACTCAGATCTGACCTGCAAGCAGGGGGGGGGGTGCGGGGTGCGGCGGTGAATTGGGTTCAAGGGTTCAGGCTGTAGGGTTTAAGGAAACCCTAAACCCTAAACCCTAAACCCAAAGCCCTAAACGCTAAACCCTACACACTAAACCCAAAGCCCTAAACCCTAAACCCTAAACCCTTGAGGCTGTAGGGTTTAACGTCTTCGGGTTCATGTCGGGCTCAGGCTTCAGCACCCTCCGGCGCTTGCAGATTTCGGGCTCTGGTTTAGGGTGTAGGGCTTAGGGTTTAGGGTTTAGGGTTTAGGGGCAGTCTGCTGCTTCCTGGCCTACAAATGGTTGCCTCTTCTCGGGCTCTTCAAGGAGATCAGCTTAGCAGGCCCGAGTTTGCAACGCAAGATTCCTGGATTCCGCATGTATCGATAGACCTGTTTGAAAGAGGAAGCGAGAAAGATGCAGCGAGAGAAGACAGAGCGACAGAGAGAGACTGAGAGAGAGAGAGAGAGGGAGAGAGAGGGAGGGGGAAGGGAGGGAAGACACAAAGATTCGTAAAAAGTGAGCAAAGAGATACACACACAACGACAGCGAGGCTGCGGCGGAGTTCGAAAGACGGCAAAATAGAGGAGAGACGAAACAGATATTATGGCGGAAAGACAGACAAGCAAAACGGGCAAAACGGCGGAAACTACGCAGAGACATTTCCTGAACCTAAACCCAAAGGCTCCATGTACCTTTATAGTAGATACTTAGGCCTTAAAGGGGTCCCTATATAGGCACTTTAAGGCTTAAGTATCGACTATGTGGGCACGTGGAGCCTTAGGGAAAGCGTAAAGTCACTCACTCACTCTCGCATTGCGATGGGAAGTCCCTGCTGCAACATGCTGGCCAAACCCTATAGGGTTTGGGTTTAGGGTTTAGGGTTTAGGGTTTAGGGTTTAGGGTTTAGGGTTTAGGGTTTAGGGTTTAGGGTTTAGGGTTTAGGGTTTAGGGTTTACGGTAAATGCAAAACCCGAAACCCTAAACCCGGATTGCAGGCCAAGGTTCAGCGGCATCATCATCCTTGCCTCCGAAGATGAAGAACCCCACAGCAATCCCGATACCCAGAGCGGCAAGCAGAGCCAGTGTGATCCTGAGGGTTCAGGGTCTAGGGCTTAGAGGGTTTGTTCAGGATGTTAACATCCCCTTATAATTAAAAGTCCCCATATACCCTAATCCCTAAACCCCATGTAAGTATGATACACCTGTTAAGGCCGCTCTCTCAACCGAGGCACGTGTCCTTGTCAAATTGCCAGCACACTCTGAACCTAAACCCTAAACCCCAAACCCGAAACATCCCCAAACCCTAAACCCCAAACATCCCTAAACCCTAAACCCCAAAAACCCTAAACTCCAAACATCCCTAAACCCTAAACCCCAAAAACCCTAAACGCCAAACCCTGAACCCCATAGACCCCAAAGCCCTGCCTTAAGAACCCAAAACCCACTCTTTTGTAGGGTCTTATTATAAGCCCTGATATGGGATTTATAGGGACCCTACAAAAAAAGTAGGTTTGGGGTTTTTAAGGTAGAAGTTGAGCTCAAGGATGCAGGCTCGGCTTAGGGTTTCCCTCGCTTCTGCCATGCGTGGAAACCACATGGGTCATTAGGGTTTAGGGTTTAGGGTTTAGGGTTTAGTAGTTCTCTAAATTGCCATGAGTTGAAACCACATACACCGCCTAAACAAAAGCCTTGAAGTCAGCGTAAGGGTTAAGGGTTTAGGGTTTAGGGTTTAGGGTCTAGGGTTTGGGGTTTAGGGTTTAGGGTTTAGGGTTTAGAGTTGAAACCACATGGGTAGTTCTCTAAATTAGGGTCCCGTTTAGGACCCTTCTTATAAGGGTACCGTACTATGTTGGGGGCCTAAAACGGGAGCCTAATTTAGAGAACTACCCCAATGTTTAACAAATCTAAAAAAGAAGTTCACCCTGAACCGACGCCGCGGTGCTTCAGCCAACAAGGTAGGAAGATTCCGCACAACAGTTTCGTATGTTCGGACTTTTTTGTGCGGAGGTTCCTGAGTTTCGCTTTGTTCGGCGTTTAAGGGTTTAGGGGTTCAGGTGTTCAGGGGTTTGGGGTTTGGGGGTTCAGCGGCTTTGGGTTTAGGGCTTGGGCTGTAGGGTTCAGGGGTTTCAAGGTTTAGGACTTGGGGCTGTGTGAGAGTTTCAGAAAATGGGGGCCCCTGATATAGGACCCTAAATAGTAGGATCCTTATTATAAGGACCCCTAAATAGGGTCCCCTAGTTTTCTGAAACCACC